>JAVFBX010034967.1:0-17776 GCA_034783855.1 Mopalia kennerleyi | reverse complement strand
ACGAGTAATCCGACTTATTAACACTGAAACGTGTAGTCTGACTTATAAACATTAAAACGTGTAGTCCGACTTATAAACGCTGAAACGTGTAGTGCGGTTTATAAACACTAATACGTGCAGTCCGACTTATAAACACTGAAACGTGTAGTTTGACTTATAAATGCTGAAAGGTGTAGTGCGGCTTATAATCACTGAAAGGTGTAGTCCGTCTTATAAACACTGAAACGTGTATAGTCCGACTTATAAACACGGAAACGTTTAGTCCGGCTTAAAATCATTGAAACGTGTAGAGCGGCTTATAAACACTGAAATCTTTAGTCCGAATTATACACACTGAAACGTGTAGTCCGACTTATAAACATTAAAACGTGTAGTCCGACTTATAAACGCTGAAACGTGTAGTCCGACTTATAAACACTGAATCCTGTAGTCCGACTTATAAACACTAAATCCTGTAGTCCGACTTATACACACTGAAACGTTTAGTCCTGCTTAAAAACACTGAAACCTGTAGTCCTACGTAGAAACATTGAAACCTGTAGTCGAGCTTATAAACATTGAAACGTGTAGTCCGACTTATTAACATTAAAACTTTTTCCTGCTGTAGATCGTGATTGTAAGAAAGCTGAACGGTTAAAAGGGTTGATTTGGAACATTTTCTTGGTGTTTTTGGTGTATGTATGACGCTTTAGTGAGCTTTGTAAAACGATTTAAAAAAACGTACATTGTCCAAAACGGAGTTTCAATGTTGAATGTATTTAATTCAGCTCATAACTCGGTTCTTTTTAACATACGGTATGAACAATACACTAGGATGTTTCTCCACAGATTTCTAAGTTCAGTAGGACTAAAAAGATATAGGTAGATTAAATCTTGAAAAGTTTGTATTTCTTGGTCCTTTTGTTATCTCCTTTCTAATAAAGCTAATGTGGGTTCGATCGATTGTTATGTAATGCTACGTTTTCACTTCAGCGATTTTGTAAGGAATTTTGAAGCCGTTGTCCCATTGTGATCACCAGAAGACATTCCGCTGAGAACGAACTCCAGTAACTACTGTTGTTTGTAAGACCATATCGCTTCTCAAGGAGTTGAGCAAAAAAGTTCGCTAGTTAATTATCTTAATTCGCTGTTTAAATTTATTGGAGACGTCTCTCCTCTGGCAATAAAGACCTTTGGATCATTCCGTTCAGCGGAATTTTGTGCTTGCTTATTTTTTCCTGGATGAAATCGATTCGCGTTGCGTTACGATTGTGAAGTATTTAGTGTCGCGAATCGCGAATGAGAAGCGCCGCGACTTGAGTTTCCCTCAGCAGACAATTACACTGATCTAATTTCACATTGCCGTATAAAGCAATATTATACACCTTGGTAAAAAAACAACACTTGGCTGAACAACATATTGCTGAATTAATATTAAAGACATTTATCCAAAAGTAAGAAAATTATACGCCACTTCATATTGGATTTTTTCGCGCTTAATACGGCTGATAAAATAATGATTTAGCTAAACGAGGTATTTGAATTACCATTAGCATATTTCTAGGCTGAAGCACATGAACACTGCTATCCAATAATAGAGTCCTCCTATCCCCTGGAAACTTCCAGTCATAATGAACGAATAAAAGACGACCCAGACCCTTCTTTTCTCGTTTCAGGGATTTTAAGGTTTCTCCGACGAGAGTTGTTGTCAACGGCTAATAATATATATCCCAGCATTCCAGTCTGGTTTCTATCTGCTATATTATCTTACATTGCCTGGAAAACTTCCCATCTTTTACAATTATTCATTGTAGACAAATCAGGGCATCTTCACGTGTTGATGTGGAATTCTAATACTAGGTAATTTATTATATACCATACATGGGATAAAGGTGTAGTTATCAACAAGAAAACTGGTGAAAAATTTACATCATATATTATAGAAAGGTTAAGTTAACAAAAAGAGCAACAGTTTGATAAATATAACACAACACAAGCGGTAAGACAAAGTAGTACGCTACCTATACCAAGAACTGTCATCAAAAAAACATAACTCTGTGCTTATGTTGGTGGAACACAGGTAATTACTCTGTTTATCCCATAAATCAGTGAATTTCAGTTTTTTACAGCCATGAGATATTTCTTTCATATCTCCGCACGTGTGATACAGTTTTGCCACGCCCTGATTGGTCAATTACTATCCATTGATACTATTCAACCAATGAAAAGCTACAATGTAAACGGACTATTTTATTTTACAACCTGCAAATGGCGACTGCACTGTTCGAAACGACCATGGCGGACCTGCAGTTTGGCGATCGCATAACCTAAACAATAAATGAACCTTTGACATCTGCGTCCGTATTCGTGTAATAAAGTCATCATCTTATTTATGAACAGAATTGTTACGTTTCGCTCGTCTTTCATCTGTCTTTCGATCCATTCAAACGTTCGTGCTGAAAGAGTGCAACGCTCGTCACGACCAGTTCACTGACCTAGATAACGATTTGTTAATTGGTCAGAAATAATTGTCAGACATTGACTCGAATTAAAACTATTTTTTTCTTTTCTATCGTATTTTAATTACAAAAATATTGCATTTCAACCGGCACTGTTTTCTGTTGATGTACTGAAAGAGAGCATCGCTCGCGACGACACGGTTCGATGTCTTTGGAAGTATATTCAAATGTCTCTTTAATGCTTTTTTCATGGATGAAAACTAATTGTTCGATGTTTATTCGAGTTAAAACTAATTTGTATCACTCTTATATCCTACTTCGGTGAAATAAACATTGCATTTCAACCGGCACTGTTTTCTGTTCCGCGGGTGGTGATCAGTCTGATGTTCGCTTTACACAGACGCAGATGTGTATTGTACCAATGAGTGTTACTCTTTCTATCTTGACGTACAGCGAAGCGAAAATATGTATTGATTTCTGATCAAAACTGCTACAAAAAAGCATTTATGGGATAAATAGAATATCAAATTCGTGACCCGGATATAAAATTTATGAAACTCGGGTTGTAATTTTCATTTATTCCTTGCCGGAGGCTCGGAATAAATGAAAATTACTACCCTCGTTTCATAAATTTTATATTTCCAGGTCACTCATTAGATATTATATATATATATATTGCTCCGAGTCTACCACAAGTTACCCAAACACCATACTTAAACTCCTACGAATACAGAGTATTTACTGTCTGTTGAATTAATACAATTTCTTATTAATGGCTGGATTTGGCAACAATTGTAAAGTTTTTCTGGTCTATTTTTTTGACAACCTTTGATTTTTGATCAATCAGATTGGTTGATTGATTGATTAGTGATTAGTGTTTCAGAGATGTTTGCTTCAAGCGATGAGATTCTATCAGACGTACCAGAGTCAATATGTACGATTGTCAATATAAATATGCCCTTTAAATCATTGCACGATTATGGAGAAATTATGTCCCAGATATAATGATCATGAATAAAAGTAACTATGATGATATTATTTATTTTTAATTTTCTTGTAGAGACAAGGAATTTTGCTTGCTTTCTCAGGGATTCGAACTCCAGCCCCTGACTAGTTGACACCTATATTTAGTTGACCAGACAATCTGACAGTTTACTTCGACACTCACGTCAATCTCTAAGGCTTCATTCTCACTAGAGATATACTAATGTTTCTTTAACTAGCTGGGCCTGCAGCCGTGGCTTAGTGGTATCATGTGCACTCACTAATCCTACTACAATTTACCGTTCACGGGATCGAGTCTGTCTGTGAACCATCAGATATATGAGTGAGTCACAGGATGTGTCTCCGGCAATCGCGGGGTGGTTTTTATGAGATTTCCTGCCGGTTTCCCACCGTAATAAGACTAGGAACCGTGTGAAGTGGAGAATCTGTCGTCATATAAGTGAAATACTCTTGAGTACGACGTTAAACCCCAATCAAACAAACAACAAACTTTAATTTGGTTTATCAAACGTACCTGAATAGCCGCGCATCTAGAACTGGTTTCCCTGCTTGATTCTACAGGTTATATTTCTTTATTTTAAAATAAACCCAGCTGTGTCACAACATCGTGTTGGAATGGTTTAGATTCACCAGGCCTTCATCCATCAGAGCGTGTACTATACCAATTCGACGTACGCCAGCCCAACGTAAAATGATATGTGGTCGTTGGCTTATGGTGACTATGTTTTTCCTGCTGACAGTTTGTTTTCCGACAAGAGACAAATTGCCCGTATGTATTTCTCTTTGAGAGCGGGAATCTGGATAAACACACAACGAGGGCACTATCATATCGATTATAATACTAGCAGAGCTAATTGAGCCCTTTATCATATCAAGGGTTGCTATTTTTATATCAAATACCAAAAAATCTTAGGTATTTCTTTTAAGTTCGCAGCCCTGGCACGCTTAACCATGTTGTGGTGTAGATCTTGGATTGGGACAGCAATCATGGTGATATCGATCGACACACATTTATATTATGTTTTATTTAGTACCTTGTACAGTAATCCATTCATAGTTTAGCAGGCAAGAATTATTTAAGAGATGTCCGAGACCGGCCTTATTTCAATAACGTCTATGTAAAAATTATTTACTATGTTTTGTACTGTATTCATTTTCAGTGTTTATGTGCCATATTTTATTTTAAACGTTTAATTATAACTGAATTGTTTTGAATTGTAGCAACACAGAGTGTTGTGTTCAGTCTATTTGTTTACGAATAATAATAAATAAATAAATAATTTTATTTTCATAAATTAATTTTGGGTACAGTTAAACATTCTATTAATACATGTAAGTAGGTTATATGTCCACTTGCGGCGAACTAACGGAAGGATGCGTTGCAAAAGATACTGATGTAAAGTCGGGAATTTACAAAAGAGACTGGGTTGTTTAGGCGATAAACAAGGTTAGATTTTGCACTGTAACCAAGAAACTATATTCTGCCCTCATACAATAGCGGTCTATATAGTTATTATTTCAGATTTCAGATGTATAGCACACTGTATTCGTTCATATGTTTATGTGCGTATTATCTTATGCATAACCACTCTCATTTGTCTCATAATTTCGAACATAACGTATACTTTATATATTGGCATTAATGTCACATGTTCATCACATGTAAATCTCTTATACAGACTAATATATCCTCTTAAATCCCCTCGCCCACAGTTGATAATTTCCCAGTTATCCACGAAGGATGCTTAAACTATATATCAGCTTTTAACATCTCAACAAATATTCCGTTGTTATTTTATGGATGACTGTTCATTTTATGAATATTCGATAAATATTCCCGATAATTGTTTGTAACGTTATTACGCATGTGAGTTTTATTTCAATGTGAAAGTACATTTTGATAATTTGAAAATTTGTAATGAGTACAGTTATCCGATGAAATATACGGCGTAAAGCACAGATAAAAAAATACTTGGATTAAAAGCTCGACCTTTTACTTCATCGTACTTTAATAACTGTACAGGAATTGTCTACTTTGCTTATTATTGTGTCGGGCAAATTTCTCTTGAGACAAATCATTGCCATGTGATGTGAAATCTAAACCAATCAGGAGACATAACGGTTGACTAAATCTCGTCTAAACAGAGATCTCATGAGACTAGCAATCGTGTAACTTTCCTTATAAATGAGGAGGAAATAACATGATTGGCACTCTCTATTTACAATTGACCCAATCCTTGAGCGTCGCTAAAAACATTCTCGCACATTCTGGAATAAATGTGACCGTTACTTGTCGAGCTATCCGAACTTGCCATTCTGTTCCACGAAAAGCACACCTTAAATTAACGGTCAGAACATTTTCGGATTGAATTTTGTTTTCTACGACATCCTGCCCTACTCTCCAGAAATCATCGCCGTTAAGTAAATTGTCCTGTTAAGATATCCGGTTTCCTGAAAAAGAAGTCGGTAAGCTGGATCTAGGGACTTCTCGTCTTTCAGGTAACCGAGTAGAAATGTAAAAGTACACGTTTTGTTCATTTCTTCCTGCAGCGGATTCTGAAAGTAAATAAACCGAACTGCTTAGTTTATTTGAACATTAAACTGAGGCGCATATAGATATATATATATATAAATGTCCTAAACATTTTATATTTTACTGAATTTCACATTAAACAAGTGTTTATTTTACGATATTAAACTAACTGATACTCGTGAATTATTATTGCTGTTTTGGGGTTGGCATACCAGAAAAAAACCCTCAGGAGATACCTAGTGCATCAACCATGTCATCTGTGGAGGAAGACTTGAGTGTATCATTCCTATTGGCCTATACAAAGAATTAAGTCAGCATCACTCTGGCCTCGGTCACAGCTGGACAGATGTCAAATACGCGGTTATATATCAACGATAAGTAGATCTTGCGGGTAATTTACTATCGATATGAAGGAAAACATTTGTCGGTATCCTCTGATAAAGGCTATAAGTGAACCCAATCTTGTCAGAAGACTTCATTGATTTTGGTTACATGGCCCCTGTATCAGAATGGATTTCTCTAAAATCAATAAAAACAAATAATTAACCAGATAAGTTATTGGTGGGAAAGATACATCGTTTCGTATGCACTCTCACATTTGAACATTGAACCACAGCATGATGTAAGGCATTAGGCCAACATGTCATTCCTAATTAGTTTCTCTACTGCGAAGTAAACAACAATATCGATAGCGATATCAGCTAAAACGATCAAGTCTGTCCATGTTATAAGCATGGACTTTTAAATGCCACCTAAACACTATACCTATAATGATCAATGTGGATTAACAGTGTTAGTTTTTACATCTGATTTCCAATATTCCTTGTTGCTTTGTTTTCCCCGTAATATGTGCTAAAACTGATAACCGACTTAGTGAATTGGATGAGGGTTTTTTGTAGCCTTTATGTTCAATGGAGTTTTCGCTTGTGGGTGATAATGGGTACTCGAATTGCCTATACATATCGTTTGCGCTGAAATCTGTGTGGAAATTCTGTGTATTGATGAACTTCCTTCTGAAGCGAAGACTGTATAGTCCTCCTTATTGGAGTTTACACCGTGCCTTCTTCCTCCCTTTGTCTGTTCCATTTCACTAGGACTTGATGTATCTCAATACCACCGGTGTTCTAGTGTTGGTAATTCACAATAGATGTTCATTGGAGCGGTATTTATTTGTTCGTTGCTTTGTTTCGGTTGTTACTGCTTTCTTTGATTATATTCTGCTGTGTATGTTTTTTCTTCATTGGTTACATCGCAGTCTATCGTACGTACACGTTATTTGCCACGTTTATTTGTTTATGGTTTGCCATGTTTATTTGCTTAATGTTTGCCATGTTTATTTGCTTAATGTTTGCCATGTTTATTTGGTATTTTATTTGATATTTTCCCCTGAACTGTTTGTTCATTTATTATTTTTAATAAGTGTTTTGTTTATTTTAACAGCCTATTTTGTGCTCATTATGCTGCTAGTTCAATATTACTAGAATTGGGTCAGGAATAAACGCTTAATTCAGTGAACTATCGTTAATTATATACCAAAAAAATAATAGCCTGAATGGAGTACCTTGAGTGTTTCCTGGGACTGTAGATATTTCAGCTTCTCTGGTGCATGACTTTGTTCAACACAACTTCTTTTTTATACTATTTGTTAACGTCTTACATTAAGAAACGTTTTTACACGTCATATGCCATTTTGCTTTTATCTTCTGCTATCACGGTTTCAATTTTTCCCAATTGAAATCACCATAAATCTGATCGCCAATCGTCACCTGTGATTTTGTTATGCAACTATCTATTAACTTGACCTGCTGCCTTGTTGACATGAATGCTGGGGTATGCATTACCCTTTATTCTTAGAGCAAGAGTTTGAGTGCTTTAATGAGAGAGATAAGTGTCCATCAATCTCATTTCCACGAGACGCCATCTCGTCTCAATCCCATTCGTGTAAGTTGTCAGGGAAGTTTTTTATGTCCCAAGTGAATACATAATTTACATTTTTATTGAGTTGACGCTGGTGAATATTACCGATATTGACGTTATTTTTGTAACTAACAATTATTGCATAATGGTAAGTCAGCCAACTGTGTTAAAGACCCGTCGACCTAATTCCGATTTAATTAAGGCAATATAATGTAGGAATAAATTCACATTGCCAAGCGGACACCGGACGGCGGTGCATCCGTGGTTAATCTTATTAACTACCAGGCTTTAACAGTTAACATGTAGGCCTATTCAAGTCCGATTTGAATTTTCTCCTCAACGAATATTCTTGAAATATAACCAAGGCCTCGACGAGCGGCTAACTGTATGTCATATGGTATACATTATACACTGATTGTTTTCCATTTTCGCATTCAGCGAAAAGTCGCGAAATGAGTTAAATCATGCAAAGCACAACAGCTGTTGTAGGGTGACTGTGTTATGTAATATTTGTCATTAATTCATTCAATGCTGTCTCGATTGTATGGGACTGTATTGAAGCGATTCTACATTTCTGAAATGATAATATTTTTGTTCACGTTTTTTCCAAGAAGCTAGCTGTCGATTGCTCCATTGTGACAAATTTGCAAGGGAAATAATGTGTTAATAAATCATTTGACAGTATATTTCACCTGCCAAGTTTACATTTGGATGGATGTAAAATACAACAACAACAAGACAAACGCGTATCTGTAACAGTGTGTCCTGGTGTAGACTTAATTTTAAAACAAAATAACTTAAGTTTAACGAACTTAATATAAGAGGCGAAATGTTGAATTTTAAATCTGATTCAACATTTATCGTATTTCTTTCCAATCTTTGATAATCTGTGTCTCTTTCAACCTCAGTTTGGTTTGATATAGTCCCAAAGGAAATTGCCACAAGTGCGATTGACAAGTGACATGTGACAAGGCCGTGTGCAAAAATGTAATGTGATAGCGCTGCCATTATTTCCGATAGCCGTATGCGACCTGAGGTCAAATAGCGCCCTCTAGCCCTGAACCGTTTTGTCATTTTAGACAGTAGGCTCGCAAGCAACTTAAATTGCTGTCAGCGGGAGAAGAGGAGTGTTTTTGGTATTATCTCCTCATCGTGTGCTCAACATAAATTCGATTGAACTATTTAGCTGGGTGTCAAAAACCAAGATTTTAGCGGTTATTGAACCCCATGGATGTTATTTACAAATCCAAGTTGACGTCATGTCATTCAGAAAATCCCAACGGTTAGTTGTTAGTCTTATTTCGACGATACCTTGCGAACCACAGCATACACAGAACTATGTTACTCTTAAGTACATGACAACTAGATTAAAATGTGTCATTAACACATCAGATCAATTAATACATAACCGAAAAACAATCCAAATCAGACGTATTAATAAAGTTATCTGATGCAATGTGTTATTTTGTGTCAGAGTAATGTAACAATTGTGATATACTAATACGAGAATGTTATAATGTTCTATAATTTTGTACTATCAGTACCAACATACATAATGTGTTATTATTACACGGCATCGAATATGAGCTTTAACGTGTAATAAACTATTTTGTCTTCAAAGTAGAAACACAGCCAAATATAGAGGATCGATCGATAACGTCATGACTTGTCCAAGCCAGAGAAAAACCAATTTGAACACACTTCAAACAGCCCTCATGATATTCCCTGGTCGCTGGATGGATGTCATATGCACCGGTTGTATATCAATGTTAAGTAGATCATCCGGGTATTTTACTAGTGATATGGAAGGAAAACGTTTGTCCATATCCTCTGACTGTGTTAAGAAGTGAATCCAATCTTGTTAGATGACTTTATTGATCTTGTTAACATAGGTTATATGTCAGAAATAATTCCCCTCTAATCCATATATTGGCTAGAAATATGGATTTAACGGCAGCATTCCGGGAATTATGACATGTTATATCTTAGTTTGATACCAGACGAAAGCCACATTTTGTACATTAATTTCCTTTACTTGAACTCGCTGGTTCGTATTGGGTAAAGTTTTGACCAAAACTGCCCTCTTTGTAACAGCTCCGATTCACAGGACATCAGGGAATTCACTGCATGCCGATAGGTTGTGCGATTCAAGCCAGGATAATCATATTAAGTTTACTTAAGTCCTATTTGTTTCACATTGGATGTTCTTGCCTAGAATAAACAATTAAACACCTATCTCTGAAGAGACTTACATATGCACTGAAAGAAATTGATAACCTAGTGAATTAGTTTATTACAACATGAATTTGTATCTTTTATATTGAAAGTCGTGTATATGCTGAAGTCATCAACATGGTTCCGGCAATCGGATAGGGGGTGTTACAAGGATTCTGCCGGGTTTTACACCGTATTTCAGTACAGAAAAGTGTGAAGTGGACAACCCCTCATCATATAAGTGAAATGCCATTGGGTTTCATATTGGATACTACTGTCTACAATGAAGAATAAATTTCAACATGGCGTAAAACAACAACCAATCAATCAATCAATTTTTGCTGAAATAAGTATGTCCTTCAACGACCTTCTGTCTGACACCATGACACACTGTTCACTAAGAGAGGGGCAAGTCACAAAAGGTCTGGGTTTTAATCAGATGATAGAGAGTGTCCAAAGAAACGCGAGGCTTCTTCCAAACATCCTTATATTTAGTATGTGATTGTTATTTGGCATGAAGAATAGATCTTAAGTCTATTAAGCATTAAGTCTTGTTGGACCCCTTTGATTAATTTTGGCGAAGGTACATTTTAACGGCAGTTTGACCGTCTTGAATACTCAAGATTACAAATATGTAAACTTGATGAAGATCGATTAATCACCTAGAAACTGGTTACAAATTGGATAAAAGTTGACATTAAAATACAGTGCATTTTGTTTTGTTTCTCGGAATGTAATTGGATTAAAACACCACTGTGTTCGCCTAGAAACCAAATCTATCATGAAAACAAATATTACTCACAACATGTCGCTAATGGATTTATTACACATGCTTATTATATATTTTGATATAATCCATGTTTTAAGAACACATTTACGAATATAGGAGATAGAAACGTTATGACCAATATGTTTCAGATGTAAATACATCTGAGCAAAACTCTGCATTTGTCATTTTATAGCCCATGTACAAAACTGAGTGTAAGTGATTCCATATCTAAAGGGCTCGATTTGTCAAAACCTTTGTTAGATCATACAAAATGCAACACAACTTCCGTTGCAGAGCGGAAGTGGAGTTAGTTTGTTATCGGAGTCCCTAGGCACTGGATGACAAGAACTCTAGATTGTCAACTAGCGGACGATAGCAATCTCTCCTGAAGGCACAATTTCTTTAAGCCGTTTTTTTCCTTTTTGAAACCATGGTGAAGTTAAAACGGAACACAAACGATGTATTGATTCCTGGGTATAAACAAACCTTTAAGATGACGTAAATAAAACTATTTTTTGTAATTAAAACTTATTTTTTCGACAGCCACACTATAGTTTGGACAGAGCAAATGTTTGAACTCTCTGGCAAAAAAAAACCCCTGAAGAATTCACAATAAAACTGTTTTTTAAATTAAAAGTTCTTATTTCGCCAGTCACGCTATAGTATGGACAGAGTAAATATGTGAACTCACTGGTTATTGCTACCAGCGCGATTACCATGTGATCAGTATCGAGGCCGTGTGCAAAACAGCAAAACAACTATGCTGCAGTTTCTGCATTTAACATTTTGTTTCAAATATTCACATTGGAAGTTGTAATGATATTTAACTCATAGCGTTGTTTGTATGTAAGCTCTTTAGTCTACACTTGATCATAAACATCTTACTGACAAGTCACAATTTTGCACTTAGATTAAAACTCTTCTATATCTGAGTAAGTAATGTTTAATGTTAGTGTCATTTTAAGACTGTTTCAAAATATTGAACGTCAAATAAATTTGAAAACCGTAGTTTAGTATTAAAGTGTTACCCTGTATGGTAATTTAAGAGTACTCAGATAGAGTAAATTTAAATTGTGGACATTTTTGCGTTTGAACTAAAACCTAAGTATCATGTCCGCATTATTTATTCTGTAAAAAAACACACAACGACGTAAAACATGATTGAAATACTAATCAAGATCCCTCGATGATGAATAAAAAATATTTGAAAAGACATTGATCCGGTGTGTGACATTGACTAAATGGAAATCTAAGCATTTTGAATGACAATGCAGTCTGATTGTACACAATGTTAATTCCGTTGTCAGCATTCTTTTCAATATTGAAATATGAGACTTGTCGCATTACAATGCATTAATCACTTTAACATTCAACCAATGAATGAAAGTTGATGCACGTCAGACAATTTTAAGTTGATTCAATACTGTTTAAAATATTCAGCTCTATTGTTGTTAAAACCTTATTAGATCATTCACAATACGACACAGATTCCGCTGTAGAGCCACATTCTGCTGAAATGTTTACCCTAGATAGAAGCGCATGGTTGAACTAGTATCGACCACGTCATGGATGATTTCATCTATTTGAAATCTCCCCCAAATGTTGGATTTATTTGTAGCAGTACTTTGGTTGCAACATAACTAATACACTTGCCCTCTTTAAACTATATTTAAAATTATGTTGATTTTGACTTCGGCCATCTCTGGAGGACGTACAGGGCAAAATAATAGCAAAGATGTTGTCTACCAGGAAATTGCTACCAGTGCGATTGACAATTGACGAATGACAATTTATAACACGGTAGCGCTGCCATTATTTCCGGGTGCCTTCCGGGAAGTGTGTCAAAGCAGACGCTCTCTTGCGGTGACTTTTGTGTAAGTCAACGAAGATCGGTTTGTCTGTCCCCCGGCATTCCAAGCTTCCCTGTCAGTCACAGGTTATCAGCGTACTCTCCTGCAAACCCTCTCTGGGTCCTCCACTCCCATTACAGGCGGCTAGAAATTGTTTCTGAGAGCCCATCAAAAACACTTAAGCCAGACAATATACTGTTCCAGATAGTGTTATAAGAATCGACAGTTATCAATTTAACGAAAATAACCACATTATCTCGAGAGTGAATTTGATGAAATTGAACCCTAGTCAAACACTTGATTGCCCGAAATATAATTCTAACAGTACAACAAACGTTTGTGAGTACATAGAAAACATACTGAGAGATATTATATCACATTTCTAGCAAATTGGTATTACTAATAAGCTGTTATACATAAGTGAAGGACAATTGGTGACGAATCAGAAATACCATTCAGAATGAACTGGAATATATTTATTTAAATTATCTTCTTTGCTAGACCTTTAGTATCGCTATCAAAAGATTTAAACAAGTTTCCTGTGAACGAAAATGTCCGCTTGGTCTTGAAGGAAATCAATGGTGTGATGGGAAAAATGAAATTGTTATAGCATTATGGCAGAAAACCATTAATTTGCGAAAATTTCATAATCTTTACTTTGATTATTCTAGTCTGTTTCCATTATTCTTCAAACCCTTCAAGAAAGTAAAACCCCCCCCCCCCCCCCCCCGCGCCCCCATATTTACATAAAACCCGAACAATGTATCTCTGCTGAATACACATTTAATTCCATCATCTGCAGGGAGATCTTGTGTTTATATTGAAAACAATGTTATTGTGAAATGGTTGTGAGATTTCACGGTGTGTCTTAAACCTTCAATATACCATAGCCGTTACTAGGCGGCGTGCTGAAAAATATCCCCTCATCTCCTGTTTCCGAAGCTTTCATTGTTACTCAAAACATAATTATACATTTTTTCCTTAGACACGAATCGGCAGGCTACATGACGGTCATTGAGGAAATGACTCGGCATAGTGTCGCTTAACAAGAGCATAACTGCGCGGTGACTATGTTTAAAACAGCAATATACAGTTTGATAAGTAGCTCTTTTAAAATTCTCCATCGCGCTCAAAACCTATGTTTTTTAATTAAAGGTATGAATATCGGGCTCGCATCACAAAGTGTTCCTTAGGACTTAGAAAACTATACAACCAGGAGAAAGTTCCCGACCCACGGATTTAATAGGGAATTCAATAAGAATTGCTTTGTTGATGATTTGCCAATAGCTCATGTTACCTGTTAAATTTGACCGGCTTGTTGCTGAATTCTTTATGTCGATGTCTCGTAAAAAGCTAGTCTTGAATTATACTTAGGCTCATCGTTGGATTCAAGTAAAATATCAACCCGATGGACGGACAATAACAGTTGTTTATCTCACAGTAGTTCACGTAACTTCATTATTTTCAGACCAGCTTAAAATATCGCTACAAAATCAATTGAAGGTTATTCCACATAACAAGGCTGTATGTTTGTTAAAAGCTTTGCTGTATCATGTAAAATGCAACACAGTTTCCGTTGCAGAGCGGAAGTAACTTTGTTTGTCTACAGGCACTGGATAAGAAGACCTAACGTTTCAACCACCTAGCGGACGATTGTATCTAAATAATATCCCCCGAAGGCAACATTTCAGAAAATAAACTTTGGAGTTATTTTTGTTGAAGAGTTAATTATATTTTTCAAGTCGCTGCTCACATTTCTGGAATGAAGAGAAAACATATGGTGCGAGTCGAGAAATATCTATCAGTGAGATTGCCACGTGAGCAGTGACAAGGCAAAACTGTCAAACTATTGCGTAATGGCATTGTACGGTAATTTAAAAGCAGTAGAAATCATTGGTAGTAAAAGGTGATAATGGCTGTTTTTAATGGCAATAATTGGTTATGAGCAAGTGGACGAGGAAGTCAAACTGTGGTAATTCTTCTTAATATATATGCGTATTAGGTCCCCGCGGCCGTGATTTAGTGGTTAGCGAGTGCGTTTTCTAAATCCTACTTCGATGTACCGTTCACGGGATCGAGTCCGTCTGTCGACCCTCATGTATATGAGTGATTCACAAGATGTGGCTCCGTCAATCGCGGGGGTGGATTTTACGAGCTCTCTTCTCGGTTTTCCACCATAATAGGGCAAGGGACAGTGTGAATTGGTCAATCCGTTGTCATAGAACTGAAATTCCCTTGAGTACGACGTTAAACCACAATCAAACAAACACACAAACTGTTTATTATCTGTTAAACCTTACCATCCTTCCCAAGAGTGAAACAAACAGCGGCCTAGTTCTTTTGAGAATCAATGTAATAGTAAGTGTTGCGTTGTATTTTAATTTTACGATTTGCTGTAACAAAATCAATTCATCATGTTTCCTAATTCATTCCGTCAAAAAACGAAGTCTCGGATCTGAAACATGATTGAAATACGTATACAGAATTCCGCATAGCAAATAATGCTATTTGTAAAGACATTAATAGTGTCAGTGACAGTCACGTAATGGGCAAATTCCCTTTGTTGATTGACAATGGCGTCTCGCTGTACGCAATAATAGTTTTTTGTCAGCATTTATATTCAACAGGCATCCCAGCACATAATTTATAAATTGGAATGTGAGATTGTTCAAATTATATATCGAGTTTTCAACCTGAGCTCTAAATGAAAGTTGGTACACATCAGACAATTTCAGTTTGACTCAATGCTTTTTGACATGCTCTGGGCTAGATTTGTCAAAAAACATTCCAAGTCCAACATAGTTTCTTTTGTAGAGCAGCATTACCATGGCAATATCTGATGTAGTGATAAACGGGATCTTGTATCAGCTATCTCAGGGATGATTTCAGTTATATAATATCTCATAAAAGAACGACTTATTTTTTGCAGTATTTTGGTTGCAATATCAATAATACACTACTGGTCCGCCTTTCAAACAACATTTAAAAATCATATTGATTTTGCCGTCGGTCATCTCTCCAGAACTGCAATGGCGAATGGCAGAGCAACGATGTTGTCTACCAGGAAATTGCCAACACTGCGATTGACAAGTGGTCAGTGACAAGATCCAGATCCACTCTGTAACACGATAGCGCTGTCATTATTTCCGGGTGCCTTCCTGGAAGTGTGTCAAAACAGGCGCCCTCGGTTTGTCTGTCCCCCCGGCATTGAAAACTTTGCTGTCAGTCACAGGTTATCAGCGTACTCTCCTGCAGACCCTCTCTGGGTCCTCCACTCCCATTACAGGCGGCTAGAAATTGTTCTGAGAGCCCATCAAAAACACTTAAGCCTGACAATATACTGTTCCATATATCGTTAACAGAATCGACAGTTTTCACCATGATAACCACATTTTGTCGAGGGTGAATTGGATTACACTGCACCCATGTCTAACACTGTTGATAAATTTCCAGGGCTATTTAATTAAAATAAATACAACTGTCACAGTACAAAATTCGTATGTCGGTACATAGACAAACAAACTGAGAGATATATCACATTTCTTCCAAAAATGTTTTTAACAAGAAGTTATTATACATGTGTGAAAGAAAATTTCTGGTGTTTCGGAATAAATCGATTCTCATTAAACTGGTGTGTATGTATTTTGATTATCTTCAGTGCTTATACTACGCCACAGCGTAGCTGAAATACCACTGAATGTGGCGTAAAACACTAATCAATCAATCCATCAATCAATCAGTGCTTATACTTAAGAGTCGTTTACCGAGGCCTTATGTAGATAGTCGACTTTGAAGGGAAACGATAAAGATGTTACATGTAGCAACTGAGTGGAATGGTTAACAGAAAGCAGCTCCGATGTGACATGATTGATGCAGCCAAACAACAATATGTCCAAAGTTGGCTGTTTTTAATCACTAGCACAAACAACATTCGTTTGTAAACGTGAATGTCAGGTTTCTCGTCTGTGACTTTAAATAGACAGGCTTATTTATGTTTGTGTTAATTTCCCACCCAGAAACATCACACAAAGAACGAAACGATGAACATAATGAACACATTTATCACATCGGTTGCTTGCGAAATACATATCGACATAATCTAGAACACAGAGTTTTTCTTGAACACTTTTCATTTTGATAAAGCATTAAATTAGTAAAAACGAAATCAAACCAACAAGTCAGGGACCACAAAATTACAGACATCATAACACACACTCACATTATTGTGAACAAGTTTTGCACTTGACCCAAATGGAAGAATTCCCGATATCTGCTAAATAACTGTTTATATTTGTGTCAGGTCTGCGCCAAACATTATTTGCGCCGCGTTGAGTATACGCCTGTATTTCGTGCTTGAAAGATAGCAAGGCTTATAAAAATTAACTTTGCATTTTTTTTAGAGACTACAAACGCTGTGCCAAAAATGTGGAATGTTGTTTACACATTTTTTGGTCAAATCGTTGTTTTCTTATTTCCATAAGGATTAGATGGCGGTGGCGTAAAGTGTTTAATCTATTGATACAGTCACAACCAGAAATTGCTGGGCAGCACGAACTAGACCTCATGCCTGGTTATTCAATTCCCTATAAACGAAAAAAATAAAATGAAGCACCACTGAAGCGTGTTAATACAATTTATATAATTTTGTTTTTAATTACATATTATTTATATACTGATTTCGTTGTTCGAGGGTTATTTTAATTTACTTTATGACGTTGAAACAGGATTATTGAACATCTAAAAAGGATTCTTTTTCGACTTTAATTGCGTGAAATCTAATATTACATATCATCTCAGGACCTCTCATCCAACCCTGTGGGCAAAGATTTGCTTGTTTACAATTGCCAAGTTATTCGTTATCAATTGGCAAATTGAAATTACAACCCAATGTGTGGACACACACCAGAACTCACAAGATAGCCCCCCAAAAGCTACCATATTGAATGACCTTAAAATCTAACAAAGAACATTATCCTGGGTCTTAGGAGGATATGAGTAACATATTTATCTCCCTTTTTGATCACTCGCCAAACCAATTAGAGGTCGATTT
>JAVFBX010034856.1:0-17776 GCA_034783855.1 Mopalia kennerleyi | reverse complement strand
GTTTGTGACATCCTGAACACCTATATCCAAGCATTCTCTGCCCTTCTCACATGGACAACTTACACTCACATCATCACTTACATACAGGGGGTCAATGTGATACTGCAAACCAACATCAAATATAGAAATAATACAGATTAAAGTTAAAAATACATCGATATGGGCATCTTCGTTAGTAAAGCGCTTTATTCTGAACTATCCTCCACTAGCTGCCCCGAGATCCGACACCAATCAGCGGATGCGATACATACATCAAGACTTGGGAAGTCGCAATGTTTACTTGTTGTGGTGGATTGGGTTTTAACGTTGTACTCAAGGGTATTTCGTTTATATAACGACGGACTGTCCATTTAACTCCGTTCATAGTTTAAATACGGTGGAGAAAAAAAACCACAAGAGGAAACCTCGCCGAAACCACTCCGGTGATTGCCGGAGCCAGACGGTGTGACTCACTCATATACCTGATGGTCGACAGATGGACTCGAACACGTGTACGGTACATCGAAGTAGGATAAGTAGCCCGACACGCTTACCACTAAGCAAGGGCCACAGGCCAAGTAGCAATGAGATATTAACGGAGGAGACCATTCTAAAATAGAATTGATTCTACTTCCTACATCTTCTTTAGCCAAGGGTTTTATATCCGAGCAACTCTGCATTACAACCCTTGGCGGATAACTCAGGTATAATGAGACTCGGTTTCCAATCGATTGATTGGATGCGTGTGAACTTCTACGCATTCAATCAGATATTTCGAACTTGTTTGCGGTATTCAACCAACTCAGCGAAATTTTTCGATATGTACCTACTGCTACAGACACCAAATCACCATTCAACATAGGTTATATCTACGGTGGTTGGATGTAAATGTAAACAAGTTGAGTTAACTATAACTTTGATCATTTTATCCACCAGGTGGCGTAGATGAAAAATTCATTATGCATCAATTATCTGCCAAGGGTTGTAATGCAGAGTTGCTCGGATATAAAACCCTTGGCTAGAGAAGATGTACTTCCTACGTCGCGAATAATTGGTCGATGGCCTGGCATGGCGTACACGAGTTGTCCTAGTCCTGTCAACTATAGATATTCTCGCGAGAATACGATTAGGTAGAGGCTAAATTGTACGTCTGTCCTCAACAGGTCAGTGTGTCGCAGGTATTAATTCGGGTTTGAGGAGCTGGCTCTACCATTGATTCTGAAGCCCTGGAGTAACGAAGATGTGATTTGGGTTACTTTGATTATCAAATGTTGAATTATGACAACAGTAACTGAAAGCTTTAAAAAAAAAGTGATAGAACTGACAATGTGGAGTTACTAACACGCGATATGGTTTAGTTGAGTTTCGACTCGTCCTCATTTTAAAAAACAGAGGGCTGATTCAAAGAACCAAAACTCCTAATGGATACAAGCGGATTAAGAGACCGGGATTATCTCACCACTTCATGGTAATCCGCTATTAAAGTACGTTTCCATATATTATTAGTACCATGGCGGAACACTGTACACCTCACCATAACAATTATTTTGAGTTCCATGGCAGAAGTATTCCGATTTCCAAGGCAGAAAACTGTTAACAAACTTGTGAAGGTATTCCAACTTCCATACCCGAAAACAGCTTCAAAGTATTCTGATTTCCATGGCCGAAATCCATTCCCTAATACGTTTAAATACTACACAGTCTATACTATGAAGTACAACACTAATTTTATAAGACAAAGAATATACTTGTATAAGGCCATTTAACATCAGTGGCGTTCACAGCTATTACGTGGCAAGTCAAATTAGGGAATTCATATGGCGGATTAATTCGTTTTTGGACTCCTTGGGTTAACACAACACATCCGACGCTCTGACTTATAATCAGTGTGAAAACGGGCGCTAACATTTGTATCTCATACATAACCCAGGTGTACAACTCAACCTTAATTCACCAGGGTATAAACTAACAAAAACCACAGAAATGGTACCGAATTTTACAAATTGATGTGACATTATCTAAATATTCGTTATATATGACCTGTAGGGGCCCACATACCAGAGTCCAGTGTTCCGTACGATTCACACACGCCACTATGCGACCGCTTTCTGCCTCTTAGAAATACCCGGCAACATCGCCCAGGACCGCAGTCTTTATTACTATTACATCGTTCTGCTGATCCTAATCCAACCACACCACAGAATAAAACCTGAAAACAAAAGTAACATGACCCTTATACTTTACACGAAACGATCGATTGGCTAAACCTGGCGATATTCTCATGGCTTTGGTGTCATCACTATGCTCGGCTGTGATAGATTTGATAAGCCTAAAGAATTTCTGAAGAAAACAAAAATGAAACAAACATAGGGGTGCATTATATTCTTAACACCAAAACAGTTTGAAATTGTCAAATATCTTCACAGCGCGGATTGTTTAAAAATAAAAAATAAAAAATACATGTCATGTTAGTAGAATATACATAAATCTGATCTTTGTATACTATATTATTTTTGTTTATTTGTATGTTTTACTGTTACTCTATAAACTGTTATTGTTGGTGAGATCAATAAATCAAATCAAATCAAATCAAAAACCCTAATACTGTGTATACACCATGTAAACAAACCTCGCTAATTACGTGATCTGTAATGTATAAGAGTTAATGTTACTTGATTTAGATAGTCAAGAGTAACAAGCATATCTCGTGTTTTTAAACAACATTAATACAGGACTTAGCGTGCTTTCGTTATACATTATTTTCAGGAATGCTAAATTATTTAAATCATGCAGTCCTAACTGACAAACCAAACTGAACGAAGAGTCTGTAGTAATGTATGAGCAGAAAGCAAACCCAAACATGTTCAGGCTATGTTGACATGCGGAAAAGCACAGAACAATATAGGTTAGCGGTGAATTAAAATATAAGAATTGAAAGCCTTTGTTTAGTCAACAGAAAATTAGATTATTAATCTAAAATGTAATATAACAAGCATAATCTGCCTTTGACCTTATCAGTACAGCCAGAAAAGTTACATTCAGGATATCTAATTACAAAACTTATTACAATTGCCCACTTGATACTATAATTCCTTGTAGGACAAACGTATTCGTTAAGCGCATCTGCATGCCCACATTATATTCTTGTGTCACAGCAACAGGTGATCGCGGCGGACGCTAAATTGTTTTTCTTCTTCAATAACTGCATGAAATTTTACCTAAGATTTAAACCTTTCATGGTCGAAGGTTTGCAATTGTGTGCATTAAAATTTTAGTAGTAATGTTCTAGTGAGCATGGCTCCCGGTTAAAACTGGGCAGCTGCTGAGTAGTCAAACCACTTCTGTCTACAAATACCCCAGCCAGACTAATTTCCTTCAACTTCTCAGACTACATGAAAAATGCACTAGTTACCGATTAGTGGCTGTAATTGTCTCAGTCACAGGAGACGTTAAACAACTTCCGGGGAGGAAATGTGGACCGAAGGCGTCAAGAAACCATTCCAAAGTTTTGAAATATGTTGACATGAAAAATTGATTATTGGACTGGTAACGGCTCTTATACTTTCGTTACTGTGTCAGAAACATGAACGAAGTGAACTCATATTGGCGAATGACCAGACAACAACACACTTACACTTCTTTCCATTGAGGATGAAAATGTGGCCATTGCTTTATGTCAAGGTTATTGACATTCAGCCATTATTTTTAATACATAACTGCCAAGCTGCCAGTGTGTTTTTTTGTATGGAAGAGGAAATATTTATAACAAGGCCTATATTAAAATTTAACAGAGGATATTAATAGCGAGTACTCAGGTAACTTTAAAAATCTTTTGTATCAAGCCATATCTAGTTGTTATTAGCGTCTTCGGATACAGAAACTCGTACGAACGATTGCATGGGGCGTATTGTCAGGCTTCATCCAGAAGCTGAAACCAATAGAGCCACCGAACGACGAGATGCTGTTTTGTTTGTGAAGCTGTGGGGAGAACGCGTGTCGCCCGGCACAACCTTTACCACATACATGTATTTATATGCAGCCTTTGTGACAGTGATAAAACTTTCTTTTTACAGCAGTTCGAAAATATCCCTGGATAGTTTGATTTGAGACTCTAGATTTAATAATAATGGCAAGACGACATGGAGAGTTGTATGTAACAGATATTAGTGCACTTAAATGGTTAATGAACAGATCTTAGATATTCACATTATAACAATATGCCTCATAAGCAGTCTCTGATTAAATGAATTCATTAGTACAATATGATTCATTATGTGTCCCGGTCATTGTAAAGCTATCGCAAAAATACAAAGATAATGTAAGAGGTGTATTAAGTTGCGAACGTCTTAATGTTCTAGAGCGTTGATGGACATTTGTAAAATACGCTGCTGTAATAGCCTTATTTATAGCCGATCTGACAAGTTGATTCTATTACTGTATACCAATTTGACTGCCTACTGTAGTTTAATCTCTATGTTCAGATGTGTTTACTCTGTAGTTACCCTATACAGCTTAAGGTATCTACAGATACCTTCAATGAATAACAGTGCATAGATGGGTGAGAAAATATTATACAATGTATTATAATACACGATATGGACGGCGAATATAGAGACACGATATCAGCGGGGAGCACTATAAATTATCTCGTAGAAGTGCGTCTGATCCCTGGGGGCTTCCATTAGGTGTTTGGGGGTCATTGATGAGCAGTTATCAATCACCCGCCTTTCATTAGTATAACAGAATATACAATCTGCCTTATTCTAACTCTGTTACATAACATGGTAATTATTGACTGTTGTCAGATAGATCGATATTACTTACTGACGTAATATATAACAATAGTCCGTTGTCCAGCTCCGGGCTTTACTTTGTTCTGTTTCTCGTATATTAAGCTGGAATATAAACAGGCTGAATCATATTGCTGGCCTGTACACGCTTTTATTTACAAGCCAAAATAAACCAATTTAGTGACATAAATAATCCATGTGTTTATTTTAACTCAAAATGAGGGGTAAACTTGTTATATCACCGTGTATAGAATAGGCCTACATGTTTAGTTTGAATCAGCCCAGTGATCGAGTGAATAATGAAAAAAACCCAGTGTCCTACTTCAAAGCTGGTGAATACAATACTTGAACAGCCCCTAGCCGATTGTGTTTAATGATTAAATTCAACGTGAAAGGCAATCATTTGAACAAAATGGCGTCATCCTCCATCGTTGCGGCTTCATTCTCTCTAAAAAATTGGTTTGTCTCGAGTGTCAGTCTCATGGCACAACTCCAGATGACATACTTCGTACCGCTGATTATTTTACCCCTTTATTGCTCAGTATTACATAGCTGCTAAGAAAGAGTTTTATCAGCGACTACTTATTATCATAACCGTCTTTGTTTTCTTTCGCAGCATTCCTCCATCTTGTTCCAGAGACATGTGCATCTTCCTGCCCACGTGACATTTTTGCCTCTGTGTTCGCCTGTTTCCGGTACCTCCAAGGAACAGACGACAAGAACTTGGTCGTGGCGGGAGCTGATCTATACTTGGTGAAGAGGCGTTGTGAGTAAGTTGGCTTACAATTATTATAATTTTGGTATACTGATTTAAAAAGGTTGTACGTATTGTCTGCATAAAAAAATTATCTGCTGCAAATATGTTCTGAATGTGTTCATTATTTACTTATGCAGCTACATAACTACTGGAAATGAGAACAACGTGTACAATGGCTGTTGTCTGCCAAAAAGGAAATGTTCCTCGTTTTAACAGACAGCTCAAACCACATCGACTTTAAGGGAAATCTATTTTTCACTTTTGTTCTTTATCGGAAATGGGTAGGCTAACATATATTTGAATTCTAAAAGTGTTTCTCACAAAAACTGCACTGGGACGAGCATCGATACACAGTTAACCTCAAATGAATGCAAATGTAACTGAAAAAAAAACCCCCATGAAGTAGCAGCAGTTCAACCCGCAGGCTTGGTGAGAGATGGACAGCAAACATATGGTGGATTTCCCCACCTCTATCAATCAGCGGACTTCAAACTTTAGTAATAAAAAAGCAGTCCCCATCGATTTTGGTTTAAATACATTTCAAACAATGACTTTAAGAATTGTACTTTATGAAAAGGTGTAAGGTGTTGGTAAGACTCACGGCAACTCGATCAGATCAATTCACTTTATTGATTTAAAATTAAAAATCTGTATTACTCGGATTGAAATGTCGTTTCTTATTTTTCAGAGATGGAAGTTTTAACAAAGCTGTCGGGTGTGTTAAAAACCTGAATCGTGTTTGTCAGCATTCACCTAGATTAACTTTACTACAGCATATGGCAAATACACCCTTAATGGACCAAGGATTTAAAATGTTCTGTGATAATCTATTCTGTAAGTTGATTCTAATTGTTACAGTTTTTACAGTATATAAAACATGACTGGTGTCGTAATGACGCTTTATGATATTGAACACATCTTATTCACATATTTAGATTTTAAAGAATTGGGTGTAAAAATGGGACTTTACATTTTGTCCTGTTGCTATAGAACCAACAAACACATTTAATATTATAAACCGGCCGATGCTCGGAATTACGGCGATAAGAGAGTCAAAAGTGTGGACGTTGTTTTTCAGTGTATGGAGAAAATAAAGAATGCTTGATGCGGCAGAATACAGAGATTCAGAGGTGCATCAGTCAGAACCAGGGAATGTTTGACTTTGAAATGAGTCGGCGGAGGGATAACGAAGCCGCCTTGATGGATACAGTATGCAAGTAAGATATTTTTATTTGACAGGGAGTTTTATGATAAAACATAACTATAACTGCTTAATACTTTAATTCCTCCTCATACATATTGCGTGGATTAGTTGAACTGTTTTGTTTATATAGCCAGGATTTGTTGCTTTAGGAACCGATGTGTTTTCATGATAGTAGGCTGGGCTGTGTGAACTGCCCGCATATTCTCTCATCTGTTTAACATCCTATCGTAATCCTGCTAGCATAATCTATCATCTGTTGTAAGTTGCTTATTCATCCTCGTTTCAGATTCTTGACAGGAATGACCCGGTGTATAGACACACCTGTTCGGACATCATGTGACTCAGCCTTAGCAGACATTTTACGTAACTTCATGTCAGGTATTACTCCGCCAGTTTGTGAACCGTACCTATCAAACAGTGCTCCTCTGCCAAATAATGCCTTACACCATTTGATTCAGTGGATTTTATTGACTGTTTATATTTCCAATAGCGTTATGACATTTGGTATCAGTAATTTATACTCTCTAGACCATGGATTTAGGTGATAAAAGGATTTCTCGAAATAAAGCAATTGATCATGTTTTATACCACTGTAGCCGAATACTTTGAATAGCATCATAATTACTGAATTATATGAGGATTAAGACAGTATGCGACATTTTGATGGTATGGATTCAATTCTTGGGAAATACCGACATGGCTATATTCGGATTCCAGCGATTTATGGAAGGTTTTCAACATTCAAATATGGTAGACTGCAAATAGTAGCAATTCTACAGACAGAATACAGTGGTTTCAGTGTTAACATACCTAAGGACTAGTTCTGCTTCCATGCATGGGAAGGAAGGGTTTGACTTTGACACACTGGAATTGAATTATATAGGAGAAACGGCGACAATCACGGCCATGGAACATAACACTACTGTTATCAAAACAGAAAACATTGGATAGTTAGGACGTCAAGAAAGGTGGCAACACCCTACTGCCTAAAGATTTATAATTCCTCATTTTTTCAGTTTATATATCAATATTAATATGAAAACCTGACGCTGATTTATATGTATGTATACATTGTCGTATACCTTTTTTAATTATATATGCCTTTGATTAAATCTATGATGAATCATTTCCCTCCTCATTTTCATGATCCAAATTGTTTTGAGTATTATTTTGTGATATATATCCTCTTAAGAACCTCGTCAACACTTGTGTGTTTACAACTGCACAGTTATTCATTATCGAGTTGCAAATTTGAATTCCAACCCAATTGTCCATTTATATGGACAAATACCCGCACCCACAAAATAGCCCAAAAGAAGCTACCGTATTGAATGACCTTAAAATATAAGAAAGACCGTTACCCTGGGTCTTAAGAGGATATTGCTGGAACTATTCCATAAATACTAACACATTGAAGGAACACAATAAACATTTTAAGTTTACAATTAATTGATTGATTGATTGATGTTTCACACAGTGCTTAAGGGTATTCACTTATATGACTGCGGTGTATTCCAACAGTAGTTGACACAAGCACAACCAAGATGAAAATAGTTTCCATAATGCTGGGCCCGCGGCCGTGACTTAGTGGTTAGCGAGTGCGCTTACTAATGTCTACTTCGATGTATACCGTTCACGAGATCGAGTCCGTGTGTTGATCCTCAGGTATATGAGTGAGTCACAAGATGTGGCTCCGGCAATCGCGGGGGTGTTTTTTGCAAGGTTTCCTCCCGGTTTTCTACCGTAATAATGCACGGAACAGTGCGAAGTGGACAATCCGTCGCCATATAAGTGAAATATCCTTGAGTTCGACGTTATACCCCAATAAACAAACAAACAAACAATAATGTTGGAAAGTCAATTTACCTCTAGCGCTAAGTAAATACAAAATTTCCAATTAATAAGAAATCTTATTCCCATTACATTTCATTCCAGTGAGAGTAATTTGAGCCAACAGATCGCCTCCTCAGTTCTGGTGTTAATTAATTAATGTGTGTTTTGTTCCACACGTAACAAGATGTCAGATCAAGAGGTTTTAAATTGCTACATCTCACGTAAGATCTCTACAGATAACAAAGACAAAAGAAAGTTTCCGGTTATAGTTTATTAGTTTTGTTCAATCTACGACTAGGAACGAAATGTGTCATGCAGCAACAATAAATTCACAGTGTATACTTTAATAGGAATTCGATTTAAGCGCTTCGTGTGCTGACGTATTTGCTATTGCCGAGTTTGAGGTTTACACTTATACTCAATTTGTGCATGTGATAGTTATTTTCTTCTCATTTTTATTTATTTATTTATTGCAGATTCGTGGTCCATTTAAATGTATAAAATTCGAAACCATTGCAGAGAAATCGTCATTATGATGAATTCATAAAGATTTCCTTTCATAAATTATCCTTTTTCAAAAAAAATATAAAATGACATATGCCATAATTCCTGTCAAGAGGAATCATGCAAATTTGTCATCATGCAGAATAGCATTTTCAGATCCTGATTAGGGGATTCAGTCTAAGCCAAAGGTCATAGTTAGGTTTATTTAGATCTCTGTCGTCATTTTGACACAGATTTAAAACCCGAACCGCCGAAGGCGTCGGGGGTTTTGACGAGGTGTCAAAATGACGACAGAGGTCTAAATAAACCTAACTATGACTATGTCAAAACAGAAAAAGAGCTCTCCCGCGGCCTCAAAAGTGGCTCTTCCTCAATTCCTCCTTGTTTGCAGTAAACTGTCAACAATCAATCAGAAATAGGAAGTTGCCTCCCCTGGCATCGCGTTCTGCCATGGCAACGCCATCAGACTCAGCTTAGATGTAAAACAGAGAAAACGCCGCAGAAAAAGTCTAGCAAAACAAATTGTCTGATATTTTGATGCCATAAATTATAGCGGTTGTGAAGTAGACATGTTTTAAACTATGTTCGCGACTACCAATTCCCTATTTGTGCTGTATGTTTTATAAAATTTAGAAGAAAAAAAAATTGGAGGCGGCAATGTTTGCTTTTTTTATTATCGGAAATTTGGTAGATGAACAATCGCACGCTGGGGTGTAACGTGTGTTAACACCCTTGGGAAATGAAAATATCACAACACCCCAAGTTGGTTTACGCAATAATGAATTTATTAAAGTATAAGCTGTTTTGTGTTCAAGATGGATTTTAACTATTGGTATGCTCATGCAGTGCGAGTCTGGGAAGGGAGGTAGTCAGAACTGCGATAAGCAAAGCGGTCATAGTTGCCTCATTAAGAACACTAAGCTGTGTTCCTTGTTATGTATATTTGCGCACGGCACGTAACGTGGAGGGTTAGAATAAGCAATCATAATTGAGTGTAAGCCAATAACATCGAAACATTGTGTAGGTTTCCCTCTTCGTCTGACTTTCAAATGGTCGCGGCAGTTAATGTAGTAAATATAGGTTGAAGCACTGGGAGACTTTACCTCGGGCTGGTGCTCCTTTTTACTTGTTCGGCAAACATTGATGCGGCATGCTCGACAGCTACACTTAGCAGCGATAAACAAACACACACTCTCATATGACAATGGTACAAACAGTTTGGGCTGAGAAGTGAGCCATTCTTTTTATGTCTCGTGATGCGTTACACGGGGAATCAGTAAATTGAAAGTTGCCTGTCCACAATTAGTGCTGAGGGTCAAATTATAATGCATATTCTCCCGCTGAAGACATACATATTTTGCTTGTTTGTTTCTTGGTTTGTTTGATTGGCAGGTTGCCGATTGTATTACAGTAAAAACAAAATATATATCAATGCAGGTGGTTTGGTAGAGGTTGCAAATATTTCGGAGATTACGTTATTCCAGCGATGAATATAAAATGGGTAAAACATATTCTCCGAGAATCTACTCATGAACAGAAAACTTAAGGGTGCATGTTTGACGCGAACGGCTTTCTGGGGGAACTTAATAGGTTACAACTTACACAGACAGGGTAAATGACAACAAATAATTGATTTATATACCGATCAATCAAAGAATAGTCTATGCTATAGCCAGTGCGTTTTGATTATGCTTGAATATATTCGGTGTCAGACATATCAACAGAATTTATGTTGATCTCAGAGGCCTGACAGACTATTATGGGACACCAACTCTAACCCCCACCAACCTCTATAAAATATCAGTTTTATTTGCGGCCTCAAATCTTTAGTTTAATGTTCGATCCCTATGAATTTGTTTGCTATATGTTAGTGATATCACCCTGAACGTGCCGTAAACCCCAGTCAAAGTAGACACAGGTACCCTCATTATATAGCACATGTTATAAGTCATAAACCTACTTCCCGTTAATGTCCCCCTTCTATAAATCTCAGAGGATCTAATCGGCATTCCTTTTATTCAAACTGATCTGTTTACGAGCCATCCATTTTTCACCAAACAAAAACTTGACTTGATAAGTCGTTATTACTGTACGATGCGATACGAACCCTTTGAATGATTGCGGTTGTCTCCCTGCAACTATCTGACTTGACGAGTTGTCACCCATGTTTAGTACTCCGAATGAAATGCGCGTGTTATAAAGTTCCAATGTAACCTGCTAATGAAAAAGATCTAGTGAAAATTAAAACAGCAATAAATTTATTAAAAAGTTTGAACTTCACCTGCCTGTGGAATTCCTAAAAGTTAGCTTTTAAATACACCATATTGAGCTGCACTTCCTAGAACTGTTGCAACTGACATGTGTGACATATAGGCTATATGTGTATTTAGGCCCAACTGATACAATATGTTATAACCCTGTTTCCATAAGGACAAATGTCACAACGAACAATTATTACTGAACCTGTTCCGCCTATATTTACATCAGTTGGTGTATATCAATACAAACAAAAACATCCGTATAGCCATCTCGTCAGGGTTTGATTGTTTATTCTGTTTTATCGTTGTACTCAAGATCATTACCTTTATGCGACAAAGGATTGTCCTGTAAGATACTATGCAAACCCGTTAAAACCGGAGTCACCTTGTTGAAGCTCCCTTATGTCCCTTACATCTAGAAGGAGAATGTGTGCTATTCGTGATCTGTGTAGTCCAACACGCTAACCAGCGAACAACGACCACAGGCCTGTCTGTTGGCTACGTTGAACATTTTATAGAGGGATAAACAAGACCTAAGTTCAACACTATATATAACACCTTATTTTTAATAATGAGAATCATTTTACTATTTTTCTGGACAAATGCACCCCGCCAAGGTACTGCACGTGACACATGTTCTAGACCGCCTGCCCATCATATACGAGGTCTGCGTTCATCGCAGAGTTATGTTTTAGTAATTTTTGTTCATAGATTCTCCACCTATAACTCAGCTATATAAGGTCGTCACACAAAGTGATTTTATTAGTATGATGATCATCGTGCTTCAGTGCTGTGGCGACAGCACCAGACAATTGGGCGATGGGGAGATTTGTAGTCTTGCTACAGTCGCTGCTAATCTTTGGATTTTCTAAGTTAAATGAGACATAAAGTGGATTGTCTGATAACTGCATTTATCATATACCTATGAGTCTCACCACACAGATACAGAGGCATCGTATATTTATCCGTATCAGATGGTTCATATGCGTACGGTCTGAAAAGGGACTGCTTTTAATGGTTACATTTTATTTATAAATTGTTCCTTTAACGCATTATATATATATTATGGTGAATAAATATCAAATCAAAAAATCAAATCAAATCATTCTATATGACAGCGCCCCCTAACGTGACAAGGGAAATCCCTCGACCTTGTGTATAATTTATTCAATTTATGTTTTGTTTTTTTGATTAAAGCGATTATACATTATCAGTTCACAAAATAAAACCGCTGGTTGGGCGGCGCAGTAATATGATTCTGATGTAAACAAATTGACGTTCTTCTTTAAATTTCATTTTGAAACAATCTAACTTTTCTTTCAAATACTTAAATCATATAATCATGCTTGTAGTTTTATATGTTTTAAAAAAAGGTAATCAAACAGCCCGTTTTATTATATGATTTCACAATTAAACATTGGATTATTTTAAATCTCGGACTTAAAATATATAAGAAGAACTTTGCCTCTGTCTAGCGATCCTCGCTGAAAGTTTGTCCCACAAATCGAACTTTAAAAAAACAAACATATGAAGGTATATGATTAACAGATTATATGTAAAGTGCGTGTTATGTGTCGTTGTATCAGCTCTCGTTGTCGATCTCAGGTCGGACTGCGCATCAATCTCGCTCTACGAGCTCGATTGATACTGGAGTCTGACCTGAGACAACTCGAGCTGATACACGTATCACGCGCTTATATACGTGTTTGAACTTTGCTATCAAAACTATATTATATTTTATAACTGTTTGTCTCATACCACACTCACAGTTCGCATTTCCGCCACTGTTTGGCCATCTTTCTACGCAAGGGTCAGTATGTGTAAGACGAGACTTACACAGTACTATCCCTTGCTGTAACTCGATCGAAAAACGTGGCACAAAATTTCATTGGACTATGGTAGAAACACGTAGGCTAATCAAAAGGGCGTTTACACATCAAACAAACAAGCTTGGCGCCACGGGCATTTGACAAGTCTGTGATGACGCCGGGACTCGTTAATTGTACTAATATCGTGCATGTATATTACAAAATAGACTTTTTGTCGTCCGGTGTTTAGACCGTCTCTTTCTCAATCTAAGAAAGCCCCCCATCGGATTGGGTACAGTAAACAGAGGTCATCCGAAAGTAGCCGTGGGCAAGAAAGGGAGAGAGGCTTAATGCGACGATCGTCTTTTCCGCCTTGCCTCGAGAAGATGATTGTTTGTGGCTAATAGGAAGATCTATCACAAAGGCATAACGAATGGTGTGAACTGAGTCGCAGTATGCACCAATCACAGAGCCACTTCCCAAACCTGGTCTGTAAATGCTGAAAGTTTACTAACACGAAAATAACTAGGCCATTGGTCGATTGATGTTACTAAAGGATCAGATTCGGACCACAAACATATAATGGGAAATGTTTATGCCTACCTACAGATATCAAAAAGTCTTCTTTTTTCTAGTATGCTGTGTTTTTTCCTTGTAAATAGAAAAAATTATGGCGATTTATGAATCAAATGCGCTCTGAAATACACTATTGCGCTCCAGGAGAAATAATGAATAACTGAAGATTTACACAATTTATTTTATTAGTTGTGGGGCAGAGAGTTGTTCTCATGGTGGAGCGTGTTATCAAACAAGGACCGGTTTCTCCTGTAATTGTACCGACACAGGCTATACAGGGGCTGTCTGCCATACCCGTGAGTACACATCCAATCCTTTGCCATTCTCAGTATAATCATTTAAGGATTGGTATAATCAAGTCCTCTTGAAAGTTGTATGGCGTGCTTTCATTTCCTTCGATTTCATATGGTGTGCTTTGTTTTGCGTCCTGTTTATATGGTGTGCTTTGTCTGCGTCCTGTTTATATGGTGTGCCTTGTTTTACGTCCTGTTTATATGGTGTGCTTTCTTTTGCGTCCTGTTTATATGATGTGCTTTGTTTTGCGTCCTGTTTATATGGTGTGCTTTCTTTTGCGTCCTGTTTATCTGATGTGCTGTCTTTTTCGTCCTATTTATATGGTGTGCTTTCTTTTTCTTTCTGTTTATATAGTGTGCTTTGTTTTGCGTCCTGTTTATATGGTGTGCTCTGTCTGCGTCCTGTTTATATGGTGTGCCTTGTTTTGCGTCCTGTATATATGGTGTGTTTTGTTTTGCGTCCTGCGTATATGGTGTGCTTTGTATTGCGTCATGTTTATATGGTGTGCTTTGTTTTGCGTCCTGTTTTTATGGTGTGCTTTGTTTTGCGTCCTCTTTATATGGTGTGCTTTGTTTTGCGTCCTCTTTATATGGTGTGCTTTGTTTTGCGTCCTGTTTGTATGGTGTACTTTGTTTTGCTTCCTGTTTATATGATGTGATTTGTTTTGCGTCCTCTTTATAGGATGTGCTTTGTATTGCGTCCTGTTTATATGGTCTGCTTTGTTTAGCGTCCTGTTTATATGGTGTGTTTTGTTTTGTTTGCTCCCTATTATCCTGTTTCTGTCTGATCATAGGGAGACCGGAAAGCCAATCTGATTTTGTCATGCTTTTATTTTGCGTTTTGTGATTGACCTGTCATGTCGCTGCTGCTGGTCGACAGGGGGGTCTTTTACCTAATGGACCGGCACGCCATCATATAAGTGTTTGACGAATAAACAAGTTTACAAATTCAGCCGAATATTTTACTAAGGACAATTTTTTTTGTGTAAGTAATTTCTGGGTTTTTTTTTTTTGGATTTTGGGAAAAAAATTCTTACAACAAATTCTAGTTCCGAAAATGTGAAAAATAAAAACCCGTACGGGAATCGCATGAATAAAATGGCAGTCTGATGACGTCAATTTAGAATGGATCTGAACTGGGTAAATACTACTCATAAAGTTCCCAGTAGAACAATTCGACACAAAATTATTTCGAATATTTTAAACGAAAAGTTCTTTAATTTTTGTGTGTGTTTTTTTTTCATAAAAGGATACTTGTTACGGCGCAGTTTAGGAAAGCATGCACAAGGTGTTTTAATGTACATAGGGGTTTAACAAACCATTCAAGACCCATATATAAAACATGAACGTTGGATATCTTTTGTGATATGTTTATCTTGTTTTTGTTTCTGTTCTTTTTATAGCTCTATACGAGCAATCATGTGACCTCGTTGAAATTCCACCTGATGCGAGATTTCATGAAACTGTTATAGATGAGGATGGTACTGGACCAGCAATTCCACTTCCGGTTATCTGTCGCAAAGGTCAGTCAGGATTATTCTTATAACGGTTTAAATTATTATTGATTATTACACTATCATTTCTACATGGAATGTGATGAAAATCAAAGTAGAACCATTTTTTTAAAGTTTTTGTAACGACTACTACTCTTTTGCCAAATATTTGCTGGCAAGCAAAGGGTTAACCGACTTATATCTCGAATAAATGAAGAGAGAAAAATGTTCTTGCCTCCACCAGGATTCGAACCCAAAGCCATGGGTTACTGGCCGAAAACTCAAACCGACAAATATTTATGTATGGTCATTTTTTTCTGTTAGATTTGAACACACAACTTGTGACAATGTTGAAAGATTTCAAATATATTCCAACTGTTTAGAGCGAATCTACGGCTAGGCTCAAATTGATTTTCATCAACCCACTTTCTAACTCGTTTTCACCAGAATCGCCAAACCACCCATCACAAACGATTATTCAAACAACATCAGCAGGAAATTCGACAGTGGACGGTTTTGAAGCTCCCGGATCGTTTTCCGCTGAAATCTCGTACCCTGCGGGAATTAGCGAGATATCAGATGTCATTGATCGCGCCACAACCTGTCGCCAGTTTATTGAATATAACTGTTCAAACTCAAGGCTTCTCTCCAAACCAGGTATATTTTTCTTATTTGTTGTTTACAAGAAAATTGTTTGAATTATATAAGGCATGACCATACGGATTGATTCCTGTCACCGGTTCGAGGCAATACATTCCTATGTGTGTATAGGATATGTCGCAGAAGAATGGACTCTTATGATATTCATGGAAATGTCGGGTTCTCGTTGATTAGCCTACAAAAAATGAAGTTCAAGGTCCGTGTTGGGTAAATTATGTCAGACATTATTATTCCAACGAGATAAAATGTGTAATGGATGAATTAAGAAGACTTGAGCGGCTGAAAAAAATATACATGTGTCTTTTGTTTCTCAAATTTAGATTCGGACACAACGTCATACGGTTGGTGGGTGGGACGAGGTAATCAATCACATGTATATTGGGGAGGAGCTAAGCCCGACTCAGCTGGATGCGCATGTGCCAAGACCTCTGAAGGTTGCACAGGAGGCAAACCTTGTAACTGTGATTCAGGCGATAGTGAAATTTTGTCTGATAGCGGCTATTTGGATGAAAAATCACACCTGCCGGTTACACAAGTTAGATTTGGGGATACTGGAAAAGTTGGAGATGGAAAGTATGGTAAATTCCGCATCGGACCAGTTGTCTGCCAAGGCGACCGTGAGTTTTTTTTTGTTTTCATTTTTCGCCCTAGATTAAAATTTAAAATTGGAAAAAGTAATCAGACCAAGCAAGATCTCTCTTTTACATCCAGAAAGGCAAGACGAAATATCAAGATATCCGCTATCATATATATATTTTCTATAAATTCAAACTTTGATCTACTGTTTTCTTAAAATGGTACTTAATTACTTTCCCAGGCGACTTACTCCCAATTTCATTCAATGGCTATGAAATATATATTTTAGAATTAACGAATTCATGATAGTTTTTCATGTACATATTTTAGTGTTTATTTTTCTATTTTTTGCCATACAGAGCTTCTGGCGAATATGGTTACATTTAACAAACTTGGGTCACGGCTACATCTTCCGGTAAAATTCGAGGAAACACCAGTTGATGTTTGGTTCCAATTTAAGACAGGTATACGGCGAGCTTATCTACTTCATTCCACGGGCTCTGTAGACAACACTGATGGCAAATTGATTAACGAAATATCCGTGCGCTTGTCTGGTAAGTATAGGACTACTTTTTCTGGAGATTGTTAATATTTTGTTATAATTTAAAAAAGACTGTTCGATGATACAGAAATATTGTAATCAATGCCTAAGCAGTAGTATATACAGTCTGTCTAGCTCTGTAGCTGTGGACAGTTTGTTTGAAGAGTCGCAATGCTGTCTTTGCTTGGCAATGGAGGAGGATAAACTTTCCAACTTTATCAAATCACTTCACGTTTTATGGTTCTGCGATACCAATTATTGTCGGAATACACCGCCGTCGTGTTAGTGAAATATCCTTAAGCACGGCGTAAGACACCTATAAATGAATATAAACTGAATGATGAACAAGCATCCGTCAAAGACGAAGTCTTTGATATCCCCCGCCATAGAAAAAGAGAATAAATAAATAAATGTAATACATGAATAGTGGAAAAAAAATAAATGCTGATTCTTCTGCATTTATTGGGGGTGGGGATGGGGGAAAGGGAGTGGTGTGATGTGCAA
>JAVFBX010034745.1:0-17778 GCA_034783855.1 Mopalia kennerleyi | reverse complement strand
GAACAAATTGTATGTAAACAAAATTTGCAGGTTGCAACAAGCCCGGAAATCGAGCACAATACTGTTAATGTTCACTTTCTGAAAATACACTTAAATCAATCAAGTTGTTAATGTTAAATATTATTGTAAATCATATATATTCCTGTTCATCTAGTCTGTATTTTTTGTGGTTTCGACTAAGGCCCTCGGGATTTGGAGAAAATAATTTTAGTTTGGTTAGATACGTAATTTATGTCGATTAGATTGAGAGGAAGTAAACTACAGGGATCGAATACGGTTCAATAAACGCATTATCGACTTTAATGTTTTCCGCTTTGTGACAATACAAATTTTGGACGGACGGGTATATCACAACCTCCGTGAGAGCAATGCTTTGTATTGGATTTGTTGTCACTCAGTAATAAGCCGGATTGACAGAAAACATGTTGATGATGCGTCATCTGTCCCACTATGGCTAGTTGAACGCCGATGCATACATCGCATCGTTGACAATATATTTACGGTGTTCGTGGTGTCTTTGATTGAAGAATTTCTGCACCATATGGTACCAGTACATATTTGCTAAATAGTGTGTTAAACAGCGCAGTAAACAATATCGACACTGACGACTCCAGCAGCCAAGACGTTCGGGACATGGTATACGAATTCGGTTTGGGTCAACCTCATAATTACAGATCCCGAACCAAAAGCAAAACAAAAGCTATACTTCACTTGTCACTGTCACTTTTGTATATGTTTCTTCTTCGGGATTAACTAGCCATGCATCCAATATACTGCAAGAATATTTTAACATGATTAAGTAGGTTATAATCGACATAACGTATGCCGCATCAGCAGAGAGACATGTATCCTAGAAACACATTGCTTAATTAGGTAATTTAACAGTGTGGTGTTTTGTTAGCGTAAAACGTCAATTTACATTTACCTTTACGCGAACGGAGTGTTCAGAGAAAGCGTTATGTTGATCAGGTACTTTCAGGGCTAATGGACACCATGACGCGGGTCTGTTTGTGATGTCTTTGTATTACATCCTGTGACTGTCCTGTATTTGTCCTGCATTGGGTTTGCTTGTTGTCACTGGTGTCGCGGGAGAGTTCCTTCACCAATTGGGCTGGTACGCCATCATGTGAGTGAAATAACTTTAATTACGGTGTTAAACCTAAATCAAACAAACAAACTAACAGGTACACGTTTTGAGTTGCCAAGGTTCGAAAACGATGGTATTTCTAAACAATGTGCTACTGTTGGTGAAATTAATAGCAAAAAATATGTACAGCATATACACACATACAAATCATTAGTTTCAATTTATGCCATTACGGCCTTGCTGGACACGTGTGTCGATTCTGAGGACTTGTACAAAGAATTAATTACTAAATCACAGAGATGAAACAAATTAAAAATGTATGTTTGCTTGTTTAACGTCGTACTCAAGGGTATTTCACTTCTATGACAACGGATCGTCCCCTTCACACTCGTTCTTGCCTTATTACGGACGAAACTTAGTAAATGCCATCCCCGCGATTGCCAGAGCCACATCGTGTGAGTCGCTCATATACCCGAGGGTTGACAGAAGGACTCGATTCCGCGAAGTGGTAAGCTAGCGCCCATGCTAACCACTAAGCCACACCGCGGCCCAGAAGAAAAACGAAATAGCCCAGGATCTGATTGCTTCATTTGTTCCCCTGGCCATTTTGCTTGTCGAACCACAAGAAAAGTAAATATTTAAAAACCTCCAGGGCCAATTTAAAAAAAAAATCGCGCCTCTCTTTGCATTTCACCGTTGTTTTCGTTACAGTGAACCATAAGCGAACCATAAATGAACATTTACAGAGAAATCAAGCAAGTTTGTATGTATAGTCTGTCAAAAATCTAACGCGCCTTTCTGCATTGTCAGATTAGCAGGAAATTCAGTAACATTTGTTTGCACAGCATATGACTGATCCTGTCATTAGATTATTTAGCGCATTGTCAAATTTGAGTGTAAAGCAAACTTATATATTTATCAATGAAACTAACATTTCAACAAACGGCAAAGAGAAACACAGCAAGTCGACCGGAAAGTGAAATTAAAAAGGCCCTGATTGAACTTTTTGTAATCATAATTTCGGTTTAATTATGTTCACTTTCACAGAATTTCACATAATCTTTAACGTTGAATAAAAATGATGCTGTATTGTTTTTCAAAGCGGTCTAGGAAAACAATAAATGCATGAACTGGCGCATATCGAATATGCTATTAGTTTCAAACTTTTTGAGAACAAAAAAGATCCACCTTTAGTACATATCTACATCCGCTCATATAGAATTGTTTAAAGGAAAATCTGCTCAACAACATGGACTTTTTTCGTGATCTATGGAAAATGTGGAGATATTTAATACATTTTTTTTAAGTATAAGTTTGGCCGAAGGTAAGATGAGACTTAGGTATTAAATTTAAAATGGAAAATAAGATTCGAGAACATCTAAGTAATGTATCTTCTTTCGGTGCTCAAATTATATTTAATATCGTTTAACAGTCGGTTGCTCGGCAGAATTTTTTGCTCAATTTTGCCTCTGATTGCCTTCCTGTAAAGGAGACTTATGTGTGACAATCCCCTAGTTATGAAGGTGACTTATGTTTGACAACCGCGTTTAAAATGGAATATAATTTGTCAGCTAAACTACAGTAACAGTTTAAAAGGGCTTATTTGGTCGTCTAATTGTGCCGAAATCCACCATGCTGTGAACAATAATTACTGAGATTGAATGTAACCCTTGATTCACTCTCTGTAATTATTGTTTACAATATGGCGGATTTCGGCACAATTAGACGAACAAATGAGCCCTTTTTAAAATGCTTCTATAGAGCTCATGAAATCAACTTAAGTTGACGACAAAACAGCTCCGTTAATAGCTATATGTAGCAGTAAAAACTCAAGCAGCCGGTATATTTGTATTAGAGCCGAGCTGTGGAATTCAAACAGCGGGTGGTTGTTTGCGTGATTAAGGCATAAATCATCGCTTCAATCAGACGAAAAAGTGTTCGCAGTAATTGGATAAGCAATAGGGCAGTAAATAACTACAATACTGGCACCATGCTTTGTTCCCAAGATATATTGGCTAATTTAGAAACGAAAGCCAGCTGCAAAATGGCTTGAGAAAAAACCTAGTTTACCTCAGTTAAGTTGTGTAATCTCGTAAAGATGTCAGCCCTGTAAGTACCATTGGAAGCCATTTCCGCCCTGGTAAGGTAAATACGCTCTTGGGTTATTGAATAAATACCAGGCCATGGTAACTCGTTGCAGATACCGGAAAATAACACCAAGCTACTCTTGCACAATTTCCTTCCTTCGCACTTGATTAGATGAACACTTTCCAGGTAAATGTGCGTACGTCTCCCTTGGGAAATTGCTGATTTCTTAGACACGATTACTAATTCCACTTCACTTATCTTTAATATCGGTTCTCGTCTTTCTATAAAATGTTTAGTTCTTCGGTGACGGCGATTCCAAACATCACAGCAACCGTCGGTAGCCTGGCAATCGAGACTAATCTTTCTTTAAGATAACGTTGACTTATACATGTCGCTTCCACGCTGCAGGCTAGTAGGAATTCTACCAATTAAAATGGCCTTGTCTTTTTTCGTAATTAGAGACAACCCAGAGAAAGAAAAGTTGCCTTGTAGAGATCTGACGTAAAGTTAAATGATCTAGAGAATGATAAGCAAAAGTAACCGGTTTCCTTGAGATTTTTCTGCACGTACCTCTTGGGAGAAACAAAAGTATCCAGTCTTTAGCTGCAGGAATAATCCACCAAATCGATTTTCCAGGTTAAGTAACTAAAACGAGAGTTAGCTTTAACAGATTCTCGCAGAGGTATGTCAGCGTTCATCAGTCCTGGTTTCGGAATAATTAGTCCCCAGCCACTGACGGTCTTTTATTGTGCCTGTCCGTCCACACAGACCGCCGGTTACTTTCTGAGGAATCAATCCTGGAACAAGCCCTACGATCTCTAAGCGGTTCTCTCTGCTGGCTCACATAAACATAATCTCAGTCCGCTTGAGATGTGGGTTTGTGTCTCGCCTGAGGAAAACTAGTCAATTGTACTGACAGAAACCAATATCCAATATCTTGTTACACAGGAAGCATACGCAGTTTCACAAACAAACTCAATATAATCTTTGACAATTGGCAGTTGTTGTATCCTATAGCGCATAGGAAATTGACAACACTGCGCCAGTTTTATTCGAAGAGCCTTATAGTTATTGGAATACTTAATCTTCTATTTATTCGAATAATACAACTTATCTTTATTAGAAGGCTATGGCTTATATTTTTTCGAATTCAAAGAATAAAACTGTTATTTATTCAAATAATATAACCTATATAATACGCTCAATGCAAACAGTTATTTTTAGTAACATACAAGATGAGCAAGGGAACTTGTTTATGTATATTTAAACTTTTTTTATTCAACTGAAAGCGATGCCAAAACAGACATATTGGTACTTGCAATGTGTAGTATGTAGTAAATAGCAGTTTAACACAAATAACTATAGCAGTTTAACATAAATAACTGAAACAAATGTGGTTTTGCTATGATACAAATGCTAGACAAGTGCGTTCATCACAACCACAACATCGAAACTATGCTTTGTTTTCTTAAACGGGCGTTTAAAGTCAAATATGTTCACTTTTACTATGACTCCTGCTGTCGTTCAGAAGAGTATGCCGGACACTGGGAATGATTTTAAAAGAGCACTCCCGAATACTTATCCATAGAGTATAGAAATGACTAACTTCCACTTATTGTTTGTTTAGTAGGTTGAGGCTGTGTCGGAATAATCCATAGCTTGAGCAGGCTGAAGCTTAGGGCCTAAAACTGTAGTGGGCCTCGAGACAAGGGTCATACTATTGTTGATACTGTGGTAGGACTTTTTTAGTTAGCTTGGAGGCGGTCTCACAAGTGGAATAGCCTAAGGCCTATCATCGTCTAATTCCAGTTCTGGGTTGATGGTTAACACTGCGGAAAGGACGACGGAGATATTCACAGTTCTTAGCGCTGCCTTTTTCAAATTAATCAAATAAGAGCTGACGATGTGAACATGACGTACACTTGCCTGTGTGTTAGGCGCACAAAAGATAAAGGCGCTGTGCATATGATTCTCGTTTATATACAATACAAGTGATTCCGTGGATATGATGGAATCTTAAGATATACAAACACAGACCAAGATTCTTGCCTGGAATAAAATAGGAATTACTCTGTCCGTAAACGTTTACACACTCCGTCATATTGGCATAGATGCACAGAATTGATCAGAAATGAACGTGATTGAGAGAAAGGCTCAATGAACAACCTTCCAAACTGAAGTGCTAAACAACATTTGATGTATCTTCAAAAATATTTTAGTCTTTTTGAATCGCTGTCAATTTGTCCATTGTCCCCTGTATTTATATTGTAAGTTTTCTAGTATTATACATATTCAATTCAATTCATTATAAAGCCAAGGCATCACTGCTTTTCGCAAAATGGTTATAATTATTTTGACAATAATATTAAGGAAATGGTGTATGTTGGGTAACATGGAAGTAAAGCAGTTATGCATTTAACATCCAGTGAGGGTAAACAGCATTGATTAAACATAATAAGTCATCTATCTGCTATAACAATACTGATTGATCCCATAGCTTTATGGCTTCGTGCACATATAATCCCAGGCATTTTTGTACTTTTTTGAATCGACTAAATCATACAAATGAACATTTATAAACACGTGGTCTATTAGCGTTATTTTTACAAATATATCTATCTCGTAGTGATTCATAAAAGGGTCAAGTCATTAGAAAAAGAAATTCGTCCTCCTAGTCACACTAAGTTACTATTTGTCACTCTCTTTCATGTCTGTCATCCCTTTAAATCCCGTGTCTCAATACTCAACTTGTGAGAAGATGTTCACAGACGATATTTTTAATATTTGTGACATGAATCAAATAGCCCTCAAATACGAACTATATAACAGCTTTGTAGAAAAATTAACCGATAAGCTTCTAATTGATTATACCAATCAGGCAAAAAAAGTATTGTTCGATCTTGTTTTAAGAACAAAAAAAATCATGTTTATATCAACCGAGTAACAGAAAATCTTCTAAAAAAACATATTTTACAAAAAAATGTTGTTTTTTTTACAGTATTACATAAATGTAAGGTGGGATAAACAGATCACTGTGAAATACATGCTGATATGTGTACACCTTTAAACAGAGATGATAAATGTCCTCTTAAATAAACACAAGCAGTTCAAAATCTGTTTTAAGCTCTATAACACATAATTGCTTGAAACGATTGAAAGTTTAACGGCCACATCAGAAAGTATGGGTGGAGCTACATTATTGCCTAGCTCCCCTTTATTCAGACAGATGGCTGGGAGGGAACTGCGTGTTGCACTAGTGTTCTTGGATCTAATGGGCAACATAGAGCCGATCTATTTGTGTCATGTTGTTTTACGTCACGTGATTGTCTTGTTTTTGTCCTGTCTTGTCTTTGTTTATTGCCAGTGCCGTCCAGAGGGGCTTCCTTTGCCCATTGGACTGGCCAGCCGTCATGTGAGTGAAATAAACTTAAGTACGGCTATACACCCCAATCAAACAAACACATGAAAAACATTCACTTCAGATAGTTGAGTCATGCGAGGTGGCTCCAGTAACCCAAGACTTGGTTTTTAAGATGTTTGCTCTTGGTTTTCCATATCACTTAATAAGCAACTCAGAATATAAAGTGAACAGTGTGTGGATAGATACTTGAAGTACTCTTGAATCACGACGCTAATCGCCATAAAATAAAAACCAGTATTTACTGGTTTTATTGAAATAGAACAACACATGTTGCCCCACAAAGCTGCTAAAGTAATCGGAGAGTTAGTTTATTATACTCCGCAAATAGCAGAAGTCTATCAAGTAGAAGTATGAAACCTGCCATTACCCAGTTCCAACGGCATTGTGACTAGCTCAGCGCTGGTTGTTGAAACAGAACCCTCTAGCGAGAAATAGAAGAACATCAAAGAACATGAGTGGGATCATGGATAAATCATGATAACACTATTTCTACCGCTTGTCAAATGTTATATTTACCCATAAGGCGTCACAAGATTCTGACATTCAAACTGCGCGAATCGAACGAAATCACCCATTTCTTGCGCACTGAGTCATATGGCACTATGGAATTCCTCTGAAAATGACAATGCCGTTGAGCCCGTTAAAGGCTGGTTACATACTTCTGTTTGATAAACATCTGGTAATAGAGCAACTTTGCGAGTCCACGATCAAGTACCATGTAGCTTTTCAAAACAGATCGGCTGTACATAAGGCATGGGGGTAGGCCTAAGACGGAGACGGTTTAAATCAAATGTTGGAGTCTGAAGATGTTTGCAAAATTATCAAAACAAATAGACTTGACTGTTGTGCAATATAGCACCGCTGATAGGCTGGGGTCCCTTGATTTTGGGTGTTTGCTGCCAATAGCAATCAAGGATTTGAAGCTAGGCCAGAACACACAAAATCCATGAAATGTCGCATGGTATATCCATAGCAGTCTATATAAAGAGATACAATGTGTTCGCATGATGGTAATAGAGTATAGCTGTTTTATTCGGACCTGTCGTATTATAAGTTACATTGATTTGTGTACTACATGTATGTACATTTTCAATCAATTGTTATATCAACATTTTTTACGCAGTGGGATATAACAGGAAATTAAATACCGATTGATCTATCGAGAACAAAAGTTATTGCACGGAGACAGCCTGGTATTAATCTGGATTTATGTACATGTATATTGAACTTTCGCGTGTGTTGAGAATGGTTCAACATTAGTATTTTTTCTAACATACACTATATTAATTTGATTGAATTTGACTGCGTAAAACCACCCCACGATTAACAGAGCCGCATCGTGAGACTCACTAATGTACACGACGATCGACAAACGGACTCGAACCCGAGGACGTGAGCTTATTTAGTACCGGTACGCAAACACACTAACCACTTGGTCACGACTGCGGACAGTTTGTGCGTGGAAACATTGGAGAGGCCCATCTCAACTGAAAAGGGAAATTGCCCCGAGGTACAGTAGTTTTACCATGCAGGCATACCAAGATTTGTTTAAACGATAACCCTCTTTTATACAGTACATTGATATATCCTCTAGAAAGCGATCATGGACAATCATCTCGTTCCATTGATAGAGAAAATAGAGAAGACTATGACCTCTGGGGTTCATTTTTTAACCATTGTTTTATTAATGGAAATGAATGCAGACCACTTTTGAACTGTTGGATATTTAGTGTCTGTGTTATCTTCCCGCGTTTCAAAATTTTTGGAAAAATAATTTGTTGTATCTACCATATCATCAGCTTACTGCAGTTTGCTGAATATATCGAGATCAATGTTTATACGATAGGATATATCACCCTAAACAATATTCATCCCTTGATAAATCTATCGCGTGAAAAACAAGACCACGCTTATTTGAAAGGGACGCGGCGAGTGACGATCAGATTGTCACGTATTCCTGCTTGTTCACTGGTTGGTTGGAAGGTAGGCGATCCAAATATGCAATGGAGTAATTGCTTTTTATTGCCGGTGACCTACTTAAAGAAAATCTACCCAGTGGTAGGTCAAACGCCAGCTTAATTTTCAAATCACCCTCTACGTCTAATGATATGTATCACGCACTCCCAGCGCGTAGAGATCAATGGAGGAGAAGTACGTTTATGGCTTCGGCTTCAAACACACTTGACGATTCGTTGTGCGTGCGTCTTTGAAGACATGTAACGGTTAAACATGAGTTTGTCTGATACCGGTAGGCCAACCACTTTCGCAGTAATGGAAGACGTACTGTCACCAAGGTTACCTGGTAAAGATTTAAAGGTAAATTAGCGAAAGGCGATACACAATTACAACACTATTTTGCCAGAAATGGTTGGAGTCTTTTCGACCTGTATATGCATGTGTCTCTGTGTCCTAGAGCGTCTTCGGTGTATTGTCACAGTATTATTAAAACATCGTGTATGGATAAAACAGACGTATAATGTATTGGTACCTAGGTGAAGAAGAGTGCCCTCGACCACATAGCACAAAGCCCGTGGTATTTTCGAAACCAACAATTAGCCTACGTAAATAAATTTATAAGTAGTTTGCATACTGCGTTAAGATTGTGTAAACGTTGTACTAAACAATACCTACCGAGATAAAACGGCATAAAATTTCCACTTCTGGGCAATGGTTCCTAAATATTAAATGGGCTGTTCAAATTTCCCGATGCAGGCTCGAATTATCCATGTACACCGATGATCCGTTGTGCCGTTTATAGTAGTAGGTAATCAACCATTGGTCATCATGTCGTTTGCGCATCTGACCTTTTCTGGACCGTTGTCGCTTTGCCTTTAATTCGCTATTAACGGCACAGTGCAGCAGTACAGTGTTACTATATTGGGCTGATGTCTTGTTTCTAGCCCAAATTTGCTGCATAAAGCGAACTACCGAATATACTCCAGTTTTGGTCTTTTCTGGTTTGTTATCTAGGTTACGTTCTAATGTGGCTGCTTAAACAAGGTCTCCTGTGTTCGATTGTAAAATCAAATGCCACCAATCAGATTATTCACTTAAGCTTAGGCTATAGGTAAGTAATGCTTTAAGTATACAGGAGAACAATGTTGGGAAATCTCTCAGCAAAATAGCGAAAAAACGTCCACATAAGGACAATGAGTTCTGAGATGAACCAACTTAAGATTTGCAGAGATTCTGACAGAACAAAGATTTCAGACTCCTCTGAAAGATGTAGAATATTAAATGACCGTCTGTTTCTTATCAATGGAATGTAAACCGGCGGTGTGGTAGTAAGATTGTGGACCAATATTCTGATTCAATATACCTAAAGACATAATTCATTCTTAAGTTTTTCTTATCTTGTCTGAAATAGTAAATTTTCCAGATAAACCAATTCCCTGCTGGCATTCGTCCTTCCATATTGATCCCATTACAGAAGAGGAACGTAATCAATTTTTCCAGCCGACTGCATATTTGAACTGAGGGTGGTAGAGTATAGTTTAAGCTCATATCGATTAGCGATAAGAATGGTGCCGTAAAGTTCTGAATAAAAAATATTTCGGTAAAGTACTCGACAGATCAAACATTGTATTCCCTACTCTTCAAAACGAGGCTCTCTTAATTCCTTCTGCTATAGTGCATATTAAACTTTCCAACAATAGACACAATCGTTTTTAGACAAGTTTTGCTCAGGCCTGGCACGTTTTCTTGACAAAATAAGAACTTGGTTACATTTCTGAGGAAATTCCTGTAGGATGTTTCCTATAGGATCCTACAGGATTTTGGACAAAATCCTATTGGATTTTTCTATGTAATCCTATGGGATTTTATACTTATACTAAAGGATGTCCAAAATCCTATAGTATTGTGTAAGTGAAATGCTCATGTATTTTAAATTATCAAAACCTATTAATCAGTTTGAGCACAAGCTCTGCCGACCAAAACCCAGCTGAAATCCCGTCAGATGCCAGGGAACCTTTCTTTTTCTATAGAAACATATATATCAAAATGACCAAATTCAAATCTTAATAACACAAAGAATAAATGTGATTCATAGGGAAGACTGATTACAGTTGATGTTCACATTTGTTTGGTTGTTCGATTGTTTGTGGTTTGAAGCCATACTTAAAGTCTGTCACTCACATGACGGCGGGCCCGTGGTTGCGGCTTAGTGGTAGCGTGTGCGCTTCCTAATCCTTCTCCAATTTACCGTTCACGGGATCGATTCCGTCTGTCGACCACCAGGTATATGAGGGAGTCACACGATGTGGCTCCGGCAATCGCGGGGGGGTTTCCTCCCGATTTTCAACCGTAATAAGAAATGGAACAGTATGAAGTGGAAAATCCGTCGTCATATAAGTGAAATACCCTTGAGTACGACGTTAAACCCCAATCAAACAAACACAAACATGGCGGCGTGAAATCCCCAGTGGTGAAGGAAATCACCCTCGGCAAAAAGACATAGAGAAGACCGAAAACACACAGGATAATTGCAGGACGTAATACGAAGACATCACCAATTGATCGGCCTTTGTCCCTTACCCGTGAAAGTACTACGACAACAAGAAGCTACCCGCCACCCGTGCTTTCCAGCACAACTTTAAGAAACCATTCTACTTTATCAAAAACTGATTAAAAGCATCGTTAAGAAATGAACATTGTGTATAAACGACATGCATGTCTTTATATTTTGCCCAATTTATCACAGGGCTTTGAATACTGTTTTCTTTTTAAGAAAGGCGAATTATTTTCTGAGATCCTTAATTCCCAAAACCACCAGAATAAAATTAACAGGACAAGTGGATTTGACATGATCGGCGATACCATGACCTGATCTTGACAACATTAAAAGGAAAACTTACGGAGGAAAGATACAAAATTGCTTCCTACAATTTTTTTTTGATGTTATTGAAAAAGTTAAAACCATTTACAAAATGTTTTAAAGCATATATTTTTTAAATTCAAAATGTATATCTTATGGGAGATAACGTTTAATATATATAAGACAAGTACAATAAGGCTACGTTTAACACTGCATGTATATTATTCGATTAAATATATATGCATATATAAGAAGTGTCTTAAACAATATGTTGGTGAAACCAAAAATCCTCTTCGGCTTAGAGCCAACAATCATTTAAGCTCCATTAAGTCCAACCTCATACCCCCAATAGCTGAACATTTTGCTCTCCCTGATCATTCGGTTAAAGATCATTTTGAAATCATGCCTATTGGAAAAACATAAATTCTTCCCTCTGAGTAAGAAACCAAACAGAAACGCTTAGAAAGAGAGGCTTATTGGATTCAAACTCTTCAATTCCAATATGACCAGCCAAGCACCCACTTTGCTAGTCTGCTTTTACAGGAATATCAAAATCGTGTACCTAAAATGGCTTCTCCTCTCTCACAAAGACCCATTATAGCATACAAGAGAAACAAAAATCTTAAGGACACACTGGTTAAGGCGAAACTTCCTTCTGTATCGGACGGGTTGTAACACTCATTTTCTTTACATACATATTCATTGGTTACTCTCTGTATCTCTGAAATATTAATTTGTAGACTACTGTATTCATAACCCATGCCGAATATCTTGTGATCTACATTTTTATTATAATTTATACACAATATTAATGATCATCACCTTCTCTCGAGATGCCCATAGGTTACCCATAACACTACTCGAGATTAAGGTTCATTAAGAAACTTGTCTCTGGGAGTTCTGTAGACACAATATGATTTATCGATTTTAATTGATATACATCCCTGTGCCAGTGTGATTGCTTTTAGAAATATATATACTTTTTGTCAAAGTTTAAGTTATAGCATATATTTGTTTTATACCAGTGACAGATAACCAGTCAACAACCAAGTGACGAGCACCACGAGACAGTTAACTAAATGTTTATTAGGCGTTTGTAATATATTCTGTTTACAAAGGTAAAGGTGTTTACAACTTTATTGTGTGCCCGTATAACAAATGAACAGTTTACTTTCTTTATAATGACGTCAGTTGAAAATTTCCGTTAAAAAAACTAACAATGTAATCGTCTGCCTGACCCCGGCATTATGTTAATGTTATTGTTGAAATTGTAATATTCTTCAAAAGGACCATTGCTGATTGAGTTAATTACAGTAAATTTAAGCCATCACAATTATATGGCAATGCGATAAATATTGATACATCGTTAGTCTGCCGTATTTGTAGACCATTACTAGCTGGTAATTTGAACACATTAAGTTAATATTATATTATTATTACGTGACTTCTTTACAATTTCGTCTGACTGATGTCTATACATTGACAATTTGATGGACGGATTTTGTTGATATAAAATACGAAAAATGTATATTAGATAAAACACACCCCACTACCAGCTGTTGTCCCATTAGTTGAGCATACACGATTGCCATTTGTCGACTCTGTCTGTTTCTATTTAAATATACTGATATTTGAATATTCCCTGATATGGATCCATATTGACTTTACTATTTATGTTCACCACACATTACTCACAGATGTGTGGAGGATGTGTTCATTTATTCCACAACGTTGCTCTGCACAGTCAACACTGTTTCTCAATTAACGCACTTTAATTTCGCTTTTAGTATAACACAAAACTTGTGTCAGTCGTTCGCTTGAATATATTTCTAAATGAAGAAACTGCTCGACTAAACGTTATCCATCTATGGTGTAGCTACTCACTTAGTGCAGAAACACGAAATGCAGTGAAAATATATGAGCCGATTATAGACAATATCGTTGTTTTAAGCTGAAAACATGTTTAAGGAAGCGGTGTTAATATAGGCAGTGAGATTGTTCAACAATCTCCTTTTCATTTTCTGTGAAATAAAATACTGTTAAAACAAAAACAGGTTTTAAAAGAGTTAATAGTTGCTTTAAACGTGCTTTTAGACGTTATTTGAAGAAAAAAAATAGAGGGAAAATAAATAGTTTTGTTTGTTTGTTTGACTGGGGTTCAACGTCGTACTCAAGGGTAATTTACGTATATAATGACGGCACTTCACACTGCTCCCTGCATAATTACGTTGGAAAACTGAAGGGGACCTCGTAAAAAAACAGACCCCCGATTGCCTGGTCCACATCCTGACTCACATACCCGATGGTCGACAGACGGACTTGATCCTTTTAACGGGAAATCGAAGTAGGATTAGTAAGCGCACTCGCTATCACTAAGCCACGGCCGCGGGCATATCAGTTTTGATACTCAAATAAAAGCCAAGTACATGTCACAGTAATCTAATGTGAGAATGATTAAGCCGACCAAGACAGCAATCAGCAGATGACTGTGGACAAGGACCCTTCGGCTTAAGATGATATCGTTTTGATCGAAACCTTGGTAAAGCGGACACATTCAGGTGATTTGCAGTAGTATATATAATCGCATCCGATTTGATAAATCATTTCGCGGGCGAGCGGTTTAAAGATCAGACGGATTCTCCGTCGATCTATTCAACCCGAGAGAAGACCTAACGTTTTGAGGACGTGCGGATAGACATTGATACGCAGTGGAGAATTAAAAGAAATGCTGATAATCAAATAACTTCAGCTACTCAGGCAAACAGATGGACTGGGTTTCACGAAAACACATTACCATTTATTTCAACAGCCTTCAATTGAAGCCGGAGGGATTTTCCGGTTGTCCTGGCGCTTTCAGTGGTACGGAGCAATATTATGGCGGTCTGTTTGTGATATGGTGTATTACATCTTGATATTATCCTGTATTTTTCCTGTCTTGTATGTTTCGTTGCCAGTGGTGTCAAGACTGATTTCCTTATGCTCATTTGGCTTGAACGCCATGAATGACAAAATATTAAATACGGCGCTCAACCCCAAGCCAACAAATAAACGAACACACCTTAAGTCTGCTTTTGTATTTATGCATCGATTGTTTGTTTGAGATTTAACATCGTACTCAACGGTATTTCACCTATATGACGACGGATTGTCCACTTCACACTGTTCCTTGCCGTAGTATGGTGGAAAACCGGGAGGAAACCTCGTAAAAACCACCCTCGCGATTGCCGGAGCCACATCTTGTGACGCACTCATATACCCGATGGTCGACAGACGGACTCGATCCTGTGAACGGTAAATCGAAGAAGGCGTTAGAAAGCGCGCTCGCTAACCACTACGCCACATCCGCGGCCAATTATTTATGCATCGAAGAAAGAGTACGGGTGAGTGGAAAAATACTGTATTATAAAAGCTTACATTTTGTTATTAAACATAAATTTAAACAATAAAAATGTGTAACCAAATTTAGACTGAAAACACAACGCTGACGAGGTATACGAGACCATTTACCTGTGAAAAAGACCAGTAACACTACTAGTACTATGACTGAGGAATACGCAGGTTCCGAAAACTTAATTTTGCAATGAAATTTTCGATAAAGCATGTCGAATTATTTCCATCGAGCTATATAACAATAAAAAAATTGTTGACAACACGAGGTGAAATTTCTGTACACAGAAAAAATTACTTTCACATCATGCAAACTAAATCTTAGGCGGAACAAGCTATTCATTTTGTTGTATATTATGTCGAAAATATTTAAAATGCTAGGTTTAGCTGGCTGGCATGCCAACCCATGCCAAGACACGGCCCTACGGCACAATAATCCATCCAGCCACGTCACAAGGGCAACTGCCGCGACCCCGTCACGGTATACTGGCCATCGATCAAACAGTTGTTACATTACATTATATTCTAGGCAGAATACCACCAGGCAATGTGCATGGACACGGTTCTTTTTTGCAACACGCTTTTTAACGAACGACCGTAAATTCCATTATGTAAATGCGATCAGTTTACCAATGCGTTGGGATGATGCATTAGGCAATTCGCAATTTACGGATTTATCGTGGAAGAAGAGCGCAGCTGAGGCTGTACATAAAACAGTGCTGTCAGACAGATCTAAACGTCCATTATCCATGAGGATTTAATTTCATTCACATATCGTCGAACCGAATGTGAATTTCATAAATAATTGATAAGAGAGACAGGTCCAAACAATTCACAAATCCACGCGGAGGATAAACTGATTTGCTTAAAGTCAGGGATAGAATTTTAGTCGCAATTTGTGTACACAGCTTTCAAATTAAAAAAAGGAATATTTAGAGTGCGAGAAAGATGCCACAAGAAACGGAAGTAAACGAACTGGGTTCCTGTGTATTTCCGATACTACAGAATAGATACAATGTCATGGCTCTTTGTCGGAGCTTGTTGTGAGAAGCGATTGATATGGTTTGATTTTTTGTTTGATTGGAGTTTAACGTCGCACTCCAGGGTATTTCACTTATATGACGACGGACTGTCTTCTTCATACTGCTAGTGCCTATTTACGGTGTAAAATCGGGAGAAAACCTAGTGAAAACCCTCGTCGAACAGTGGCGGACGGGGTAATTTTATACTCAAACAAACAAAAGTAGTTATTACTTATCTTTACATCTGTACATTTCTGTCCTAACTTAGCCTATCGGTTTCACTCTATCCGCTATCTTCGTAACTCTCCTACTTGAGTTTTACTCACAATTTAAATTCGTATGTAGCACATCGCGATTGAATTAAACCGCAATACAATTCTTTCAAGCAAATAGCAAGGTTTGATGAAAGTACTTATTAAGAAATGGTTTGCCGGAAACGTCTGCATGGCAACGGGTTTCAAGGAATAACTACAACGGTTTAACACGTGTCCACATCACTTAACGCATAAAGCCCTATATTAACGGAATATGATAACTATTGTATATAGAAATCCATGCTCATTTAGAAGAATACTTCAAAAGCAATAACGTACAGCATGGTTCAAGCTGGGATATAGTATAAACTATATCCCAGGTTCAAGTAGATTTCTTAAGTAAAAGAAAACGTATGACTTCGACTTTCTTTGAACTACTGTTTTAATGTTATATATTGAACGTGGAATTGGACAATCACGCAATTATATATATATTAATTTAAGAATACACAGTGCTGCTAAGTGTGGTGGTTGTATCAACAATGTGGACACTGTTAGGTATCGCATCGATTTATCTAGCGTAGTATAACTGATGTTGAAGGTTTCTTTGCTTTAAGGTGAGATATAGTCTCAGAGGAACGAAAACGTGCCAATGTGTGTGGCTTTCTAGAAATATTGGACGCCTTCGTGGCTCAGGTTAATCGTATTTGTCATAAACTGGCTAAAACGCCCGTTCGTGTTAGTTATTTATTTAGCTGTATCCCGTTAATGACGATAATATGCGTTATTCTATGGTAGCTATAGGGTATAAGATTATTGCTTAACTGACCTATTGTTAACAGTCCACAATCGTGATATACACGTAGCTGTTAAATGTTGTAGTTTCATAACTTCACCATCGCATTTTCTCTACACGCTTAAAAATATAACTCTAATGGAATCCATTAAGGTGTTAAGTCATGGCTCTGATATAACCCTTTATGGATCTGTTTGGAACCCTCACACAGTTTCAATTATTTCCCGCTTGCTATTTATATCAAAAAACCGTTTTTGTCGTAGTTGTTCCATATAGATTGTTCCAGCTTTTCTGAATACCCGCTTTTGCTTTTACCATTCTATACAAATGGTAGCCTCTTTTCTAAAGAACCCTCAAAGAACCATTATTTGTAAGCATGTATTGTTAATCCTGCCTCGCCGATGTTCAGATATTCCTATTTCCAGAGCCTTTTTGGAGATGTTGCCGTATCAGTGCAGAGTTCTAAACTTGTGCAAGGTATTAGTTAAAATCCTTTTATACTTGCAATTTTCGTCACTACTTCACGGTGTTCTCGCAATTAAATCTAAACTTATCGGACGGACGTTCATTGAACAGTGCATCTCAGGGTTTGATACATTTGTTTGTTTGTTTGACTTGGGATGGCGCGCCAGTCCAATGGGGGAAGGAAACCATTTTCGAAAACAGACATAAGCATTGCACAGAACTAAATGAGGACAATCACAGGATGTAATATGACAATCATGACCAGATGTTTTGCTTTGTAGGATAGTCAATTATTCCTTCTTTAATAGGCATATAGAAGTCGGTGTATAGATAACTCAAGACAATTTTATGGATGGACAACTTCTTTATTGTAGTGGAGCTGACGTTTCGTTGGAGATACTCCCAACTGTATCAAAGCAATGTGCTTTGATAAAGTTGGGAG
>JAVFBX010034635.1:0-17779 GCA_034783855.1 Mopalia kennerleyi | reverse complement strand
TTAAACAGAAGTTGTCATCCATACAAAAGTCTTGTGTTGAATGTTATAACCAACTTCTAAATGCCTCTTAAACAAGTAACACGCACATTATTTGACAATTGAAACACCAACGCGCATGCAAACGGATTTAAGACATGCAGATATTCATATAAATTCTTCATAAAATATACGTACCCCATGTGCTGTCTCCAATTAACGCTGTGGATATATTGGTGTAGTATATTGGGGGGTTAGAAGTGCCTTTGAATTTCCTATGCAACAGTAGCGTAAGTCTACCAGAAATACGCTTAAGATATATTGTGCGTCACTTGAGTACAACTTGGTTTCGTTTCAAGTTTACCGAAGACCGATAAAAACTAAGCACAGTTACTCGTCTTAAAAAACAAACAGGTGTCCGGGAAAGCTAGGTATAGTTTGGCCTTGTGATGAAATGAAACTCTCTTAGCTTTTATACACGTGAAAGCTGAAACAATGAGATGCAAAGACAAAGGGTTCGACCAGAACAATATTTCATGAGAACAACACATGTCCCCTGGCGCCATGTTGTAAAAATCTGCTCATAGTTATTTCAGCATGAACGCTGGAAAAATCCTTACATCTTTCTTTCTCCTTGTTCACAGGCCATTTTTAAATTCATAGGATATCATATATTAAGTAAACATGTCTGAATGTATAAAAAAAAATATTCATATAGTTTTGATTTATGCAGAGGGGGGTAATATAATACGCATTCTTAATGAAGTGTGTGGAAATAAAACCTTAAAAGGGAAATAAACGAATAAGAAATTGGCCAAAATTTTAACGAATGTTATTATTATGTAATACAATTGCAGAAAATTTTGAAAAGGTAACTAACTTAAATAGCCTGAATTTTTAAGAAATATTAGAATGTAATATTTATTTTGTTTTAAACTCAAGGTCGTACAACACTAACTCTTACAAGGGGTATGTATTGTGTCTATTTTAAACGATTATGTCTACACAACAAGCAGCGGGCAAGGTTCTTTTTAAGTTTTTAAAAAATTAATTTATAGTATTTTAAAAAGTTCTTGTCCACGATGAGATGATTGCTTCAGTATTTGAACCTCTGAACAGAATCCCTGAATCCCTGTGGTTTGCCTTATTTGATATGTTTCGCAATTGCAGAGCGGAAAGCAAATTGCAAGGGATGTGTAACCCAAAGGTCCTGGATTCGAGTCCCGGTGGGGGGCAAGGTAATTTTTTCTCTTTTCATTTATTCAAAATATAAACTCAGACGCTTACGCTGCTAGCCAAAAATCCAAGTTCGAATTCGGTGGGGCAAAAAAAAAAATTCTTTCTCCACATTTAAAACACATATACTGGTAAGATTTTGTCCAGCATATTGACGACACGACCACTACAGTTATACATAAAATTGTATCTTTAAGGTCTTCGTTTTGTATTATACTTTAATCACATTCTATGGCTTAATTCATTAAACTTTTATTATTAAACATTTTTTGTTTTTGGAGTAGACCATTAACTAACTTATTATTTATTTATCTATTTATTTAAAGATGTTTGTCATCAGAGAATTTTTATTGTATCCTTCATATATTTTTTTCTGAAGAGAAACAAAATTTACTTGCCCCAACGGGCTAAAAGCGCCCTAACCAAATCTTCGAATTTTTATCCCAATATATATTTGTATAAAAAGCAATCACACTGGCACAGGGATGTCGATTGATGAAACCCTATTAAAACACTTTGAAAAAATTCCCAGAGACGAGTCTCTTAATAAATCCTAATATCCAGTTCTTATGGGTAACATACATCCCTCTCGAGATGAGGATGCATTCAGAATTTTTTTTCTGGAAGTTTATCTGCATGGGACATGAGAAGATTTATCGGCATCCCTGTGTCAGTGTGATTATTGTTTTAGAAATATGTAAAGATCGAATCTATGTTCGGTTAACCAGCTGTCCTGTCTACATGCTTTAGTACTCTCAAAAAGGCAAAACACTATATGGATGGCAACTTTTTTTACGCAATTTTTCAATGTCTATTTTCTATGGCAGGCTTGCGTGAAAGCGTCACGCAAGCATGCCTCAGTATTTAAATCAACCACTGGTCTGATTATAAGAAAAATGGATCCAACAGAAAGGGTGGGCACATGATTCCTCCGTACGTCCCCATGACTAGTAGAATATGAATCAACGTTCAACTGACTGCGTAAGAACATATGCTTGAGAACGATGTCAGAATAGATATTTAAACGTTGAGTCAAAAATAAGTGAGAAGTTGCCATCAATAGAGTGATGCCTTTTAATTAAGTTAATCAACTTCTAAATGCCATTCAACTATGTTATTAGTATTCTCATTTATGGATTTGCCATGGATATTTCTTCGCTATCTGTTCGATAAATCGACACATTGATAAGCAATAAAAATAAAACTTGCACAGAAATAACTTAAATATGTCATTATCAGAGCAAGACATTCTGTTGCACTTAAACAAAATACTAAGTACTTTTATGTGTTTTCCTATACTGAATATGGGTATATTTATATGGAAACAAAACATGTTGTCTCCATGCATATTGATAATCATCTTCGTTTAAAATATTGTATCTTAAAGTCGGGGATAATATATAATCTAAAAACAGTTTCTGTTCTCCAAGCTGCTAAAATAAAAATGTGTTATCCAAAACAAACCAACCACTGTTAGCATTCAATTAATAAACTGCAACAGTATTTTCGTAATTTTGAAAACATTTTGTAAACATTTTGTAAACTAGAATCTGTTAAGACTAAGAAAGTTTTATCGAAAAGCAACGAATATACTTGTAACATTCACTGAAAAAATTACAATTTTTTTGTTGTTATTTTGAATTATATAACAACATTTTCTGATCTAGAAACGAAGAAAGTTTTATCCAAAATAACGGAAATACTGGTAAAATTCACTAAAACAACGACAGCATTTTGTTGCTATTTTGATATTACAGCATTTTCTGAACTAGAAACGAAGAAAGCGTTATCCCCCCAAAAACGGCAATACTGTTAACATTGGCTTATTAACGACAACGATATATTCTTCATTTTGGGACTATATAGGCTACACATTTTTTCTGAATTCTTATCCCTTTAAACTGAGAAAGTGTTATCCCAACATTACGAAAATACTGTTATGTGATGATTTTTATCGTATATAATATAAGGTCTTAAGCTGATCTCGTCCATTTTTCCAATCACTTGAAAAACGTCACTGCAAAAATGTGTTTTAAAGAAATTTGAATCGGTGATTGGTAATCAACATGGCATTTTAATGTATACCATTAATTTATAAAGGCTGATCCTAATCCGTAATTAAACAGTAATTGGACTTTATTCGGTCTATATTGACTAATATAGACGCTTATTTTTCATATATGCCTCGATCAATATGACCACAATGGGTCTATAACTGGATAGATCTCACCAAAAGACAATGACTGTATACTAGCGGACTCGGGGTTTGATTATCATAATTTGATGGCGCATTGTCACATTAAAAACTAGGTGAGTCCCAAATTTAGTGATGTTTAATTTAACAAATCACGGCTTGCTATTCCTTAATTTGTTTACAGATCTAAGCCAAAAAGTCGTCTGGTTCTGTTTATATGTCAATAAATCCAGAAGTTGATAATCCATAAAGTCTTTCTTGTTATGTTTTCATCCCACATTCTAGACGCCACTTAAACAAATTATGTCTCTTGTATGAAAGTGCTTAGTGTTGCTGTACTATTTATGTTAACCAAATGAATGCCATGTCATAAAACAGTTCATGGAAGGGGGGGGGGGGGGAGGGGGGCTATACAGACCCCAGTAGATCTATAGATCTCGTTCTGTGACAATATGGCGAACCGGGGCTTATAACTCCGTATAGACCTCATAAAAATGTCAGGCAACTGTCTGGGGTCATATTATTCCTCGCACCATTATAACGTGTCTCATATATTTAATATTTTATTTTTGCAAATCTTTAAGAATAAAACATACAATCAATAAAGAGATGTTGGTTATTTAAAAAATTATATCTCCCAAAATGTTCTCAGTAAACCTTCAGAGTCAATTTGTTCAATGACTCTTAACATTTTTGTTCATTTTTGTTGGCCTTCTACACACGTCAAATTTAAGAGCAGTTGGCACTAAATTATAAATGCTTATAAGAGATTTACTCAATATATATGAATGAAAGAAAAACGAAAAATATTGTGTAAGATGCATTATTTCTTTTATTCCTTCGAACAAATGAACACGATGAAAGGATGGATGAATTGATGAGCACGAGTATTACAGGGGATGAAATATTCATCACGAGACAGACAGAACACAGCTCCGGCTTTAGCAGAGTTTTTGATCGGATCATCTCGGATAAATCCGTAACATAATATCCATATTTGGAAGAGATCGTTTGTGAATTTGTACACAATGGCAAAACACGTGTGGGGACTTGTCCTCATCTCTGTCATTGCATGAACACATATTTGTACATATTTAAGAAATATATATATATATATTTATAAGACACCATTGTTTTTTCTCGTATTTACATATTGCCTTCAGACAGTAATCTCCATATACTGTAGTAATAATAATAATAACAATGTCAGAATGCCACCATATCGATTGAAATGGGTTCACGGTCAATAATAATTGTTTATAAATCCAATTAAAACCACAGTTTTGTCTCTCCCGCTTTGGAACCCTACATGACGTCCTCTTGGTTTGAATGCACGTAGCTCTCAGTAGCTGCTTTACATTTTACTCACTTCTGTCCGTTTTAGAGGCTGTTAGTCCCATTGAAAAGTACAACAACGGAACACATCTTGTTGCGCGTGGGTTACCATGGCAAACAAGAACCCCATTCGGGGGCGCTGTTTACCAGGCACGGGCAGGGGTACCATCTTCGCCTAACAGAATTACCATACGTCAAGCGTGCTTCGAATCTGAATTTGCTGCCGGGTTTAGTAAATTTGTTCAACGAACTCCTTTCAATGAGCTGGGGAGGTCATCCGTGTCAGAACCAATATAAATCTTTACTTGACTCGCCAATTGGATTGTCTAATCCTGAAAATATATATAATACAAGCAACATTAGTACAAATTGGTTTTAAATAGACAAAGAACTATACAGAAAAATGAAAATGAAAACCAAACATGATTAAAAATAAAGAAAATATTTAACAAACATTGTATATCTGATTTAAACATAAAAGTGCATAGCTTTGAAATGAGATGTTTTTATAATCTCATTCTCATTCCCGCTATTTTACACACAAATCGGCCATGAATCAAAACAGTAAAGCGCTGATAAACATGGCGCCGTAATAGTCATTAGCTAAACTGAGAGAACTCAGAAAGATTATTCGACAAGCCCTTATCTAAATATTCGGCCATATCCTTTACTTTGAAGATTTTGGTCATTTTACATTTTAAAAAAAGGTAATGGCGGAAGTAGTGAGACGTTTCTAACGATTACTCATTCAGAACGAATGCAATGCCCGACAGACAACATTTCGAGTATTATTATTTTATATAATTGTATGTACCATTCACACAGGACATCAAATGCAAAAACTTGTCTATTTATTGTTCTGAAAGAATTACTTTTTGTAAATATATAGGGGATTTTTTTTTAAATTGACCGGAGAATTGGCATAAAATGCGGAGTTCCTAACTCTAGCCGGTCCATGATAAGCTAAAGGATTCCCCCAGTTTTCTTCACCTGTCGTCGGGGAAAATGAAAGGGGTTTATCTAGCTGGCCGTACATTGTATGGTAAGCTTATAACTCTATGTCAATCCAGACAAATGTAGTTATCGTTATTTCCATCGGCTCGTGTAAGAATTTACAATGATGGCTACTCATTTAAAAGTAATTTATAACAAACATGTGACTAGTTACCCATACATGTGTCACGTTATCAGTGACGTCAATGTGTTAATTACAACAACAAGTATGTTTCTTTAAGAAAATATGTATTATTGAATAAGTCAGTAAACGACAAGAGAAAGTTATAACAAACATGGCGCCATAGTTACGTATAAATGTGTCCCGTAACCAGTGACGTCACGGTGTTAATTACAACAACAACTATGTTTCTTTAAGAGAATATGTATTATTGGATTATTATTAAGTCAGTAATTGATAAAAGAAAGTTATAACACACATGTCGCACACACATAGTTACTGATGAATGTGTCATATTGCGAGTGACGTTGTATGTGTTAATAACCTGAACAAATATGTACATTTAAGAGAACATTTATTATCGGAGAATTCCGTAATTGAACAAGACAATAACAACAAATATATTATGGGTACCGGATGCACCTATAGAATATGTAAACCATGATAGTTTAGTTGCTGCCTACAGCATAAATATATGGTTCAAGACTATCAAATAGTTACGATCGAATGCAATTTAGAAACTAACTCGTATTAAAAATTGCAATTGTTGGGCAATGAATTTGTTTTACATCAGTAAAATTTAGAAAATTGTCGTTTCTTTCACCTTTAACTTCATAGAATAGTCAGGCAACCCTTTATTCCACGTTTTCAACGGATGTACTTAATTACGGAGCCTGTAAATGGATTTAATATCCGTTAGTCATCCTTGAAATAAACTAAACTAGACTAAACAAGTGAGTTTGGTCTCAAATTTAAACTAGTATAGACAAACTAGCATAACCTTTTCATTAACCAAATAAAATCTATACACAAATTTATTTTAACACCACGACTAAAACTAAGACAGATGTACATTTAGAAAGAACAAATTCGTAATAAAACTTTAGAAGAAACAAATGTAAGTTGCTCGAAAGAGAATAAGCCGCTAATACCAGATTAAATGGCTAATACCGGATCAGAGATAGACCTACAACACGGCGTGACGTCATCTAATAGAGGATTAAATTTAATTGTGCGTCAAGCAACCGACTCCTGTTCAATAACAAGCTGGGCAAATTTCTAACTCTACAAGGAAGTCCGTAAACACAGAACTCTGGTATCAATGTACAACCATGTTGAGTAAACCAGTCACGAACGTCCCATAGTAATGAATGCGTCAAAAGCCAATTTATCTCAACATATGAGTTGGATTAACCTTTTTTTATGAGGTTATAGCTACACGCTTTTCTTTCACTTTAGATTATGATAAATCATTTTTGCGTTTTATTCCGAACTCGGAGTGAATTCTAATGGCTTCTCAACGGGATAATGGGACAATAGCCGAATGAACACGCTGTGCTCGTTCAAGCACTGTGGGGAATTGGGGAGTTTTACGCCTTGTATCCGACTAGCACATCTCGTACGCCGGCCCGTTTTACATAACAATGCCCGCAAGAATCACGCGGGGCCAGAATGACAGCGATGTTGTAAAACCCGATTTCCATACATAGGGGCGTATTCCGGGGCAAAAGAGTCATAAATTAATCAGCGATAGACGATTGCGAGGGTTGTGGTTTTAGAGAGCTATTGGCTCATTTGTAATAACGAGCTGTATTATGTTGACCATTGTCAATAATGTTCACGATTCCGTATGCAGGCCGTTCGCAGTCTTGTTTAGTTCATTGTCGGGACGATTAAGACTCGCTGTCGAACAAATGATGGACTTCCTAGTCTAATGAAAGAGTGCGGGCTGGGAACACATGAAGTCAAATATACGGTAATTTTCCGCCGCAGTAGGTCGTTAAGAGGCAAAGAAAGAATTTCACCTCTAACATTTAACTAGAGAGAATGAGACGAGCCTCTGTTCAACAAACCGCCTGACTTTCTGACTGCTATAACTTATACTCCCTTACCAGGTATACACGCCTAATTATAAATCAACATGGACAAACCTCACTGTTTCAGGTGATTATAGATAGAACTTGTTTGAATGACATTTAGAGGTAGTGGAATGGTAACAGGCAAGACATTGGTAAGGATTAGCCCATAACGTCGTTTATTATTCAGGTGCGGTGTTTTAGGCCAGATCCTGGGATCGTTACAAATCACCTACTTCATATGGCCTCTTGTGGCCGATAGATTAAGCAGATGTGGGACAATTTACAGAAAAACAACAAATAAATAAAATATTTAAAATTTATTGTACGATGTTCCAATAAAGATGCTGTTATAAAACGTGTGGTCAAACGTCAAGCTATGGCCTACTGCAACAGAAGTAATAGATACATTTCCGTAGCAGTGTGGAAAATACTAGTACAATATATACTAGCACTATTTAATCACTAGTAAAAGATATGGTAATATCTGTTTAATGTATTGGTCGAAAGATTGATTAGAGTTTAATGCCGTTCTCAAGGATGGGCAATACATGTTAAACTATTGCAAAATATACTAACACTATTGAATCATTAGGGAAAGGTATGGTAGTGTCTGTTAAATTAATTGGTTGACAGATTTATTGTTGTTTAGTGCCGTTTGCATAGGTAGAGAATATTGGTTAAATTAGTACAATATATACTTAACATTATTTTATCCTTAGAAAAAAGTATGGTATTTTCTGTTTTAGGGATTGTATGAGGGCTGTATCAACATAACTAGATTTATTACGATTCGTATTGCGATTATTTCAGTACAAAATGGTAGCTCTAAATTAATAAAAAATATTTCTGCCATTACAATATATGTTACACTAGTTTTCAAAGATAGACTTTTACGCATTCGAGGAATTGATGTCTTATAAAATAATATTTACCGCAAAATTTGAAAAACTTTCAACTGCAAAATGAAGAGGGGTGGGGGAGAATACATGTTTTGAATAATATAGTTTATACAAAATGACCGTCCCTGTCTTATAATTGCATTTAACAGAATATAAGCATCTAAGAACGTGTAGAAACTGGACTAAATTTGTTTTCAAATTGTTTGAAAAAGCCGAAAATGACCCATACCTATGAACTTGTTTCACTAAACTGTTTCCACAAACGTATACAGTTTTTGCCTTTTTCACACCGATATGGGAACTCAAACATTTTGAGTTAAGACTGTAAACTATGCAACGTCAAAGGAGTACAAAAAATGGAAGTGTTTATTTAAATAAGAGTAGTTTTTTTATTGCCGGCTGTCAAAGGATATCTATCAAGTTAAATTTGAGGGAATTGGCCACATGTTGGGATGGGGTGCTATTCACTCGTAATATAAATTCTGTTGAAAGCATTATAGTAACTCAAGACGACGGTTGGGTTTTCTGCCACGCGTTAGCAACCATTTGACAAATTCACTGAAGTCTGCTTTAATCAGAAATGATTGCGGTATCACGTTGGCCTCCCTGTGTGTGTTAACCGGGGATTTCCAGATTCGTCACAGGTTAACTGTATGATATGCAGCGAAGCTTTAATTAGGTGCCAATTTCGCTCTATTAAATAATCAAATAGCATGGTGAAGCACCGTAGCTAGGCAAAGTCCACACTCGCAACCCGGCGTGTTTAATAAAGTGGAAAAGCTTGTTCTCTAACACTCCCTCAGAGGTTTCTCAAAAAAGAGACGGCAAAACAGTTTTAAAGAAAAGTTTTAAATCATCAGAGAAAGTAAATGTTAAGTATTATTAATCCAGTCAAGATGTATACGCCAGCGACACCTAGCGGTATGTAAAAACATGCACGCGACAAGCTGGCGTAATGGTTCTCGATGATGTCTAGAATGGCATTTACCGCATGATTAAATTCCACTCTCGTGCCACGTGCAGTCATCCGTAATAGACTTGTGACTTAGAATAGTAATTCTGATTCATCTAACGATAACATTATGCACTCCAGCCGCGGAGCAACGTAAGACTTGTCAATGACTTAATCTAATCCTAAATTAGATTAGATTAACCTATATAAAATGTTGTGGTCACGAATATTTCAACATCACAGGGAGCTAGACCATTGCAATTCAAGCATAGAATACACAAACATTATGTTTAAAGTTGTATATTATTTACATACCGTACTAATCTTTAACATTGAGAGCATGTATTAACTAGTGCTAACATTCAAGGTTTATTCTCTTTCACAAAGTATCCGTTTTCTTTTATGGGGCCTACATTTTTCTTGTTCACCTGTCTTAGATTCCAGAATTATCACATTTTAATGATATTTTAATAAATAACATCCACAATATACAAATATCCGGCCGAACGGTTTTTTAATGCCTGTACTATATATGAATTATTCTATTTAAAAATCAGTTCAATTCTCTCAGGCATGAAACAATAGGATTAAAATGTCGCCTTAAATTTGTTGAGAACTTTAAATCTTCTATCGCATTTTTAGAATTCCCCGACGTACATTTTGAGAAAAAAGCTGTCTTTATAATTGTCTTTTCGTAAAAGGAACCCCAGGAAACATTGTGTGTTAATGTTGGTTCACAGCGGGGTGTACAAATTTACCCGGTCGTGATCCGTCTTTTAATCTTCCCTGCAAGACTGTCACTCTACGGTAAACAGCCAAACACGGCTTTTAGCATAGATTTCCATTGTTTGGACGCTTGTTGTAAGGTATAGAACAGGACACCCATGCACTGTTGCTGTTCAGACTGCAACTAGATGTGTTAGGTCCTGGACAAAACAAAGTGTGTTTTACAGTTTTTGAAGCATGTGCAAGTTTTGAGGAAACCATGGGGTGTAGCCATTACTGAAGATATTGACGGCCTCTAGCAGTGAACGAAGATACTGTCGGCCTGTGTCAATGACTAATAAAGAGTCGGCCTGTAACAATGACTGACGATACTGTCGACACGCAGCAATGGGTGAAGACACTGCGAGCCTGTAGTAATGAACGAAGATACTGTGCGTCTGAAGTGATGACTGAGTTACGGTTCCGTTTTATTCCAAGACTGTCTTATTTAAATACGATGCATATATTTTACTCACAAATGTGTAGAAATATATATATTTTAAGTAAACGTACGTTTTGTATCAGATGTATTAATTAATTTGTTTAAATAAAAGCAAACTCAAAGACATGCGAAAACAACAGCTGTTCAAAATGTTAAATGTCTTTTGAATTACATTAAAAAACTAATTTACATAAATAATAGGTAAACATAGTTGACATTGATTGTAAACCAAGGATAAGTAGTTTGTTTGAGTAGTTTACGTATAGTCGGGCAGGCAACTCAATAAGTGTATAATTTATATAGTCTCTGTTTAGATGTTGTGGGAAGTATCTCGCCAAAACAGGAAAACTCTCCACAGCGGAGTTTACCCGCATCTTGGAGGCTCTTTGTTTGGGTACTCAGACAAGACATGTACGTCGGGGAACTGTATATATGTAGATCGGGCGAGAAGTCGGATACGGACGGAGCAGACAGAAACCTTCCGAGTACGGTAATTTTGGACAATTGTTTCAATATGGGAAATACGGGGAGTTAGCAGCGCAGCGTTTGAGGACTCGCGCAAAGCCAAGGTCTCTCCGGGAAATCTCCCAGCGCGCATGTGTACTCCTAGTCAACACATCCACAACTTGAACAGTTAACTTTCCTTTGATACCTCTGAACAGTCAGTTAAATAAACCGCTTGACTTCTACCCCACAACAAAGGCTACGGCTGTAGCCAGATCACAATTCCAACGTTCACAATGTTATATTCCTGATAGTGTTGGTGTATTTATATACAAGAACAGCTAAGGGAAATGAGGGCCTATACAATGGTACCACTAAAAATAACATATATTCGGCGAGGTGGTAAATAGCGTTGTTAGTCATGCAATAAACAACAACACGTGATACCATTTGGCCAAATGTCACATTCTTGTTAATTATGGACACAACGTTTAAAACTGAATTTGGGGTCATAATTAAATTACATATCTTTTTTTATGAAAACACGTGTTTTAAAGTATAGTGATAACTGCATGTACATGTTTATTATTAAATACTAGCTTCGAGTTCATAATTAAGGAACAGTTGATCATCTTCAGTATGACTAGACTTCTACATTCGACTAGTGTTGTAGAAATTCCCCAGCTGACTGCATGTAGGGCCACACATTAAGACAAACATAATCGTTTGATTAAAACCTTCATCCATATATACCTACAACCTCGTTCTAACATGAGCTTTATAGTTTAATCAGATAGAGCGCTATCCCTGCTAGCATACGAGCAAAATTTTCGTTGTCTACAATACAAATATAGATAAACCGCTCGTCAAAAACACCATTTTATGTAGAGTTATTACGCAGAATGTCGTGTCATAAGCAATCGTTGTTGGGTAAACTACAGCTGTATTAAGACACCGGGACTACATATATAACGAAGACGTACACAGTAAAGCAATGGAATTGTTTTAAAAGTAAAAAACAAATTTAAGTGTTTACCCAAATTTTAACTGCACTTAAATCAATATTCAGTTGATTTTTATTTTGACATATTATGCACTTGTACATTTTTCTATCAGCTGCAATTTTCCGTAAGTGTCACGTAGAATATTTGGACTCGACTTTACACTATCTTCCTAATACTTCCACTATCTATCTTAATACTTCCACTATCTATCTTAATACTTCCACTATCTATCTTAATACTTCCACTATATCTACCTTAACACTTTCCACTCTACCTTAAAACTTCCACTATCTACATTAATACTTCCACTATGTACCTTAACACTTAGACTATCTACCTTAATGCTTTCCACTCTACCGTAATACTTTCCAATATCTACCTTGATACTTCCACTATCTTCCTTAATACTTCCAATATCTACCCCAATACTCCCACTATCTACCTTAATACTTTCCACTATTTACCTTTATACTTCCAATATCTACCTGAATACTCCCACTAACTACCTTAACACGTCAACTAACTATATTAATACTCCCACTATCAACCTAATACTTTTCACTATCTACCTCAATACTTCCACATTCTACCTTAATACTTCCATAAACAAATTTATACTGCAATTTTTACAACTTTATAATAAGTCCTGTACCATTGATGCGGTTTTGTTCTTCTGACGGTTAATACAGACGTAAAACAAGGCAAAGAGACGGGCAGATGGAAGACTATCTTAAGGCAGAAAGACAGACGAAGACTGACTCAAGCCAGTGAATTCCTAGAGGGTTTCCCCACAAACTGCCGAGGAATGTGTTAGGTGTAACGGGGTGAGAGAGACGTGTCCATATGGCCAGCTCGCATCGGGCCCCAAACAGTCAGTTCTTCACGTAAAGTGTCAGTTAAATCCGAATAGCCAACATTTTAACCTATTGAACAATGCAAAGTGTTTACGATATACAACGCCGAGTATTGCGATGCTAGTTTTAAAAAAATCACCACACATGACGGCGATATAGTCCAATATTATGGCAAAGGCTATACAGTCTTAGAAAAATGTGTCTAATGGAACCCTTACGGTTCTTTAGTTATGGCTCTGGTGGAACCCTTTTTGGTCCTGCATGTATGGAACCCTCACAGCAACTGTCCCATGTATTTATCCCTATCTGTAATATCAAAGAACCCTTTTTGTCTTCATCATTTCGTTTAGAACCAGCCTGATTCCATCTAGAACCATCCTATTTTTTAAAGAACACTATTTTTAAGATTGTAAAATAGCGTCATTTTCTGCAGTGTCAACTAACTATATTGCAATGTCAATTTGTTAATAATGTAATGTTTACTGCTGACAAATGGTAAATATTACAATGAGAATTGTTGGCAATATCTACAATGAAAACAATTGACCAATTAACTGCTCTCGAAATGAAATTGCAAATATTACAATGAGAACTGTTTCCAACTTGCATTTGTTGTCATGCTATTTAACTGATATCAGAATATGACGTTATTCTTGTGCCTGTTTGTGTGCAAAAGAAAACTGTTTAAAGATAAATAAATATATTGGGATGTAACAACTCTAGAACATAAGATGAATTATTCGTTTTAATAACTCGACTTCCCTGTGTCAGTGTGATTAATGTTAAGAAATATATTACCGATTTCGCATTCATTATTTTTTTTATGAGTAAGGTCTCAATGGTTAACAATGGACACCATCTCTTTTGTTAAATGAACTTGTTTGGCTAACTATGGAAGTTTTGTGTGAAACATATATAAATAAATAAAAAGTACTAATACAAACATTAGATCCTTAAGTATCATGTATTTAAATGATTATTGTAATCATTATTAAAATTAATTAATATATAAAACAAGCCAAAATAGTTTCCACTTATTGCTAGCTTTGTATATAAAACAAAAAGCCAAAATTATTTGTATTACTTAGGTACTATATATGGCAGGGATCAACATTATTATATTATTCAATGCTTGGAGCTTATTACATAAGAACTGGCCAAAATTATGATATTTCTGTAATGTTAGATTTGTAGTAATGGAAAAGAAGTAAGCATTATTGTGTTTGAAGATAATTGTTGGTAGAAACTATACTCCATGTGATGTTTAAAGCAACAAGTTTTTGTTGAACACTGGATCAAAATGTCGCAGTAACAGTATACAGTAAATTGGCTTGGTCGGCATGCTCAGCTAGTGTACGCTCTGATGTATTTGACGAAGGTCTCAGGTTCGAATCCTCGGGAAGGCACGCACTTTTTTTGATCTACATGTATATAATTGTTGTTTTGCAACATAAATAACAATACTTACAAGAAGGCACATTGAGATAAACAAAAATACCTCCCCCCAGTAAATAAATAAATAAATCAAATAAAAAATAAATCAATAATAAAAAAATAAAAAAAATCAACAAATAAATAAATCAATAAACAAATCAATACATAAATAAATAAATCCTTCTTCTTGATTAATTGTGCAATGAACTATTATTTCTTTGTTCAAATGCAGTACCTTCATGATATAAATAAACCAGGTAGAACACAATGGTATCCAAGCGATCTCTGCCTTTGATATATATATATGACCGCAATGGCGAGTTAATGTACAGGGTGAGATGTATGAGGTGGCTGTCCATGTCGCTTAGCTTGTCTTCTAAGTACGACTTTAAAATTCACAAAACATATGTCATGCTAATTGCCAGTTTTCTTTTTAAAAAAATATAATGATCTAATAATTGGCGACAAAAAAGTCTTTGAAGTGTAATGTGTTTTAAATTTAAAACCAGAATCAATTTGACTTGCTTTTGCCGTCCCTGATATATGGCTAGAATACTCCGTCCCTATGTTATAGCTGCGCATTTTGTCAAACATGTTGACATGTAAATAAAATGCCTTAGACAGTACAACTTTAGTGACTTTATTTCACCGTTTCGTATTTATTGTGAGTTAATTTCCAAGAAACTAAGCTATTCGGTTAGAATGGGATGACGTTATTGACAAGAATTTGTATTTTATTTTTTATTGTTTTTTTTTAATGGCATAATATATGTGCAAAAAAGATCTTTGTCTGGAGACACAATAAGCATTATCACATCTAAAAAATATTTAGAGCTTTATTTTAATAGGTCAATAAGGAAATTCAGTTCCCAAGCTCTGTTTGGCGTTGTGTGCACTTCAGCAATGGTATACGACTTTTAGGCTACATAATATATAACTATAGCATGTTTTTGTATTAACTCGTTTGTTTTATGTTTTTGTCTTAAGTGGTAGAAAAAAGTCTTGAAATGATCTAAGCCGACGAGCTTACCCCAGATGGAGTCAAGGAAAAAAAACCCCACTAACATTAGGCAGAAGTAGTCCTTTATATATATATGATTGGCATATGGTGGAGAAAAAAGTGAAGTTAAAAAACAGGGACCGTAAAATTCGATATCCTAGCTCAGTAGGGTCTGTTATAGTGTATAGTAAAAACACACAACGCTAAATATTACTTGAGTTGGTCCTTTGTCAAAACATCTTTTTTTGTTCTAACCATAACCCAATGTCGCTTCCAACATAAGTTTTATAACAGCCTCAGAAGTCTTTGTTAACTACATATATATACTGTTCTACATATTCAACTTGTTTTCTTAAACTTATAGACAAATTGTCTTTTAAAACAATGTAGTAAACAATATATAGTACATGTTCAACTATAGAACTATCCGCAATAAAAACTGTCAGTGAAAGTATTTAGCGAAATAAATCGACACCATGAACAAAAACAAACCTTATTGTCCAATGTCTTTGTTGGCAATAGTTTGGTTATTTTTTGTGTATGCACACTTTTGGAACTGCACAGAACTTATCTTCAGCATTTGATAGAAATAGCCTAGCTTCATATAAGCAAAGGATTCAATTAAGACCAAAATAATACTTGACTTGGTCTTGTAGTCAGACACATATAACTTAATTGCGCTAATTACAATCGTGTTTTTGGTGTAGCTCACTATAGCGTCTAGCCTACTATGTATCGGGTCGGATGGCAAAAATAAGTTGTTCTTATTCAAATGGAAATTTAACACTTTTATTGTTTTTTAAAAGCAATATTGTGGAATATGGCCGAATATATTGATTAATAATTTCAAACTTTGAAACTACGTTTTGTGAGAAGTCAGCGCCAGTTGTAGTGGATTGCATCTTACACGAAATAATGTACGAGACAGCCCGCATTATTTATAAGCTGCCTCCAGAATAATTATATGTCTATAATGTTCTTCCAAAAATGTAAATGTTTTTCTCCAATAGCATGTAATGGATTTCATTTCAAAATTAGCAGGGTATGTTTGCCTGTGTGATTTAAGTTTAAAGCTATACGTGTCGCTATTTCACTCATATGGGGGCGTGACAGCCCAATGGGTGACGGAAACCACTCCCGACGTCACTGGCAACAGAGAAAGGCAATACAGGACGGTTATAAGAGGTGAAAACAAAGATGGGTCAACGGATCGGCTTCCTGGTGCCATTAAACACCAAGAGCTCCAGGGCAACAGGGTATTTTAAAGGAACGCGCGTGCTGTGAGCAAATTCTACCTGGATATCAGATTACTTGTCTTCGACGGAGACAAGTTTAACAACTATTTTATCCATGCAGATATAATAATTAACTTAAAAGCAGTAACTACACGGTAATAATAAACACGTGACGTAATTGCTGAATACAAAAACAGTCTACTTACTTACTGGTCTTCAGCTGTTCTTAGTATACTAATTAGAGGATATATGACAATTCTAATCGATTAATTGATTAATTTAATTGGTTAATTGCTTACCTGTTAACCCTGATTCCAGATGTGACCGCGTTGTGAATTCGGGACCTAACCGATGATCACTGTGGTACCGTGAACTCCATGAATCCGAGGGTTTAGACATATCACACGCCCCTAAACGTCCTGCAGAAGGTTGCATTAACAGAGAACTATAATGAGGATTGTATCTACTGGGAGCAGCCATTGTTGAATAAGCAAAGTCGTGCATTGGCCGATGGGGATAGCCGTGAGTCTGTGAGGATATAGAATAGTGCCAAGGGTCTTGATGATGTAGTCCCGTTAACCCATGTATTGATGTAGATATATAAGGATCCGAGGTAAATTGTAAGTCATGATGGGCACTAGTTAACGTTGCCGGCGGCTGGTAAGCACTATTCCAAAAAGACGGAGGAAAATTCCTTTGGGACATTGGTGACGAATCTGTAAAAAGAACGGAAATCGGAAACATAAGTAAAATAAGTCTATTTGATTTGTTGATTACTTGATTGGTGTTAAACTCCGCGGTGAAGGATATTTAACTTATATGACCGAGAAGTTCGCAGACAGTACCACACACAAAACTGTGAAGCGTTATGTTCTGTTGGAAAATTAATATTCCCCCATGTCTAAGAAAAGACACAGTGACTACCCACAATACATATTACCCCTAGCTACAGGGTTTCAGTTAATGGGAAATTCCA
>JAVFBX010034524.1:3699-17780 GCA_034783855.1 Mopalia kennerleyi | reverse complement strand
ATCAATCAATCAATCAATCAATCAATCAATCAATCAATCAATCAATCAATCAATCAATCAATCAATCAATCAGTCAAGTAATCAATCAATCAATCAATCAATCAATCAATCAATCAGTCAAGTAATCAATCAATCAATGTCTGACTGACTGACTGACTGAAGGAATCAAGTTGATTGATTGATTGATTGATTGATCGATCACTGATTGATTGATTGACACAACTATAAAATGCGCTTGCTCTGTTGAAAATGTAATGTTGTAAGTAAAAAGAGCTTGTACCGTCCCCAGCCAGAGGAATGCGAATTCTAACGACACGATTGACCGGCTGACTTATCATCTAACTACTGTACTTACTTATTGACCGATCGTTTGAATACCTGCTTCTTGCATTTGTTAATTAATTCGATAATCTATTCGGACCATACGGTGATTGCTTTTCATTGTTTTGCTTTTGATTTCCTGTAAATTAATAATTAGTTTTGGCCATCGTTGATAGCTGCATGATCGCCGACTTATTCAGTACACCTTAGATGCAGTTAGATGTTTCGTGGACAACGTGTAGACTAATCAAACTACCCGCCTTAAGTGTGGGCCTCTTGAAATGCAGCAATTTCCCGTAACAGGTATCTGGGGAAGCCAAATGAATCTATCTCAACTGGAACATTTTCTAAGTTATAACAAAAGCTAAAGAGTAAATATTTCAAGAGCTAACACATCATTACTATCCCATTTTACCTTGAATACATGTGATTTGTATGTCCAGCCTCACACTCCTCCGCTCATTATAGCTAGGTGACAGAAATAAAAAGTCAACACTTCTCTCTCCTTCACCATTCATGGGGTCATGCTTTGACAACACTTCTAGATGATTTACCATTCCAGTGGTGATACAGAGTACAAAAGCATATATACATATATAGCTTTATACGGTTTATATGAAACGAATTAGAGTGAAGACAATTATAGACACTGGTGGGAGAACCCATGCATTCGCCAATAGTTGTTTCAATTAAACATTTATATTAACGTATTGTAACTCTTTAACGGATATATTCATTGGTTAATCTTTATATCTCTAAAATACCAATTTGTAGGCAGATTTATACCTAGCCCATGCCGTATATCTTGTTGGCTACAGATTTAACAATACTTTATTAACCATATTAAAAGTCATTATTTTCTCTCGAGATTTCTGTAGGTTACTCATAAACACAACTCGAGATTAAGGTTTATTAAAAAAATTGTCTCGGGGAGTTTTTCTAGAACATAAGATGATTCACCAACTTTAATTAATCTACATCCCTGTGTCTGTGTAATTGCTTTTTAGAAATATATTAACATGTAAGATTTCTTACAACCATTTACGTACGAAAAATAAGTGCGCAATTTTCCTTATTTTGTGGTTAAATACATTACAAATAAACTTAAAATTTATAGATTTAGATCTGTTTAAAACAACAGACGCTATAAAGAGTTTGATAATTTCTTATTGAAAATCGGCTTAGAAATTGTTCATAGTTCTCAGCAGTAGGCCAACTAGTGATGGTAAAGCTTCATGACGAGTGATTTAGATTTACGTCACCATTGAACGATACATGTGTAACGTTAATCTAGCAGGACTTTAAATAGAGAGTAGCCAGTCTATCCGTAAATCCCCGTTACGTGGTGTACCTAATCGATGGCAAAGGTCCTCAGTTAAAACTAAAGCTCTACTTAAAAATGTTCTAGACATTTTTCGATAAATTGTTCATTGTGGGATGCTTTTAACTGTCCATAAACACTTCACAGTTTGACAGAGTGGGATTAAAATATCGTATTTAAGAAAACTACAATAACTATGACGGTAATCACGAGCTATATTTGAATATAATCAATCACGTGATCCGCGTGCAAGAATAACAGCTGTTGATTGGTCGAAAGGTCAGCCTCCTCTCTTGACCTCCCTGGACTCTCGTTTATTCGGTATTGATAATCCGGAGTCGTGGAGAATTACTGCGATTCTTTTATCTGGACATTAATTGCAAAACGTTGTATTTCATTGCCCTCGCAAATAACCCCACTTGAAACGCTTATTTGTCAATGGAAACAAAAGCCCCAAATTCTCACACAGTCTCTCTCACGTTTCAAATCGCGATTATCGGTGGGTGAATACATCGCCTGCTAACAGGAAATAGTTCATATACCGCATACACTTTTGTTTGGGGTTAATGCTACCTTTATGATATTTACTGTTTTTATACAGTTAGTTTATCCGAAAGAAAGCAATTTAAAAAACGGATTACATGTTTCTTACTTTTTAAAAGTTGAAGTATTCTCTAACGGCTTTGGGTGGGAGGAAATTTGACCTTACCAATGTCATTTGTGTCGAAATTAACCGAGGTTTTAGACTGGGTTTTATACTTCAATATATATTCTGGGCCAAGCCATAATAAGGAGATAAATCTTAAATACTTAAAATTTCGGATATTGAACCACAGTATAATTTGTTTTCTTTTTTTGTATAGTTGTAGCTGTGAAGAAGAAGATCATCAATGATAATTGAGTTAAACTCGTCTGGAGTCTTACGTGCTTACCTTCTGGATATTAGCAAAATATTAAAATATTTATAGTTTTGACTGTTTTGTCTAAGCCTGCAAAGTAATTCTTAAAGTTCAGAAATATTTTGTCAAATTCCAGCCAACCCTTTTCTGCTGAAAAAAGTTAAACGGGAATTAATGTTACCACGTTATTAATTTATCTTTCAATCTATCACTTTGTATTACAAAAAGGTTCAAAACAATGCTGTTTATGTATTTAAAGTCACGTTTGATTTTTAGATTATGGATATGTCCCCTGTTGAGTATTTTCTTTCGGTTCTGTTTTATATATTTAACTGGTCATGTAATTTAGTAATTTTTCTGTTTTAGGATTATCACAGTACGCAACAACTGATCTGCTTACTGTTGTCCTTTTCCGTCGAGAGCACCAGGGCAACAGGACGCTTCCTAGAAATATATATTGCCATTTGGGACAGATTTCCCTCCTTTTTAATCCTAATAAAATCTGCATCAAGCTTTAAGACACAGGCCGTATACCCATTCAGATTAACAGTCTGTGTAAATTGTAATATTTTCCTCGTTTTTAACAGTTTTGTGGTTTCGCCATTATCCAGACACACATAACACTTTCTCCCCTTGTAAAGGGCAATTATAATTAAGAGTCGCCTCATTATAATTTTACGAATGATTAAATCTGTTATTGCTTATTATTTCATTCTGCGAAAACCACACGTGCGTTAGGGAGCAGGGAGACCCGTGCATACAATGGGTCACCATAACTTCCACAAGTGGGTGGCGTTAAAGGATAGAAAACATTATAAACTGGTGAATCTTGACACACGTCTCCAAAACTAAACTAATGCCAGAAATAATAGAAATTTGCCCAAATATAAAGAAGTAAAGGTGAAACAGGGTTGAATGTAACCGTCGGCTGCTATCAATTAGTCTAACGATTTCGATGGTTTATCATTCCACCAGAAGCTATTCTATAATCAAGCCAATATAACAATAATTAAAATTGCTATCTTAAAGCTGACATTGTATCGACTGGCCAGTGACGGGCGATGGCGGGAGAACGTGGCTCACAAGGGCCAAGGTCACCACATCTAGCCTAACCTACTCGTCCATATGATCAAATTTTATGTTTTAATAAGCTAGCCAAATATGTCGTTGAAATGAAATTTGAAAAGTGCCACCCCAAGAAATCGCAGTAATTAAGAAGGCCTTGTAACTGTCTTGAACTAACCGACTGACGTGTCGAACCCCTGCTGATGGCGTAAAAGTCGAACACTTGCAAACCAACTGAGTCGAACAGAAATCGTTAAAGGTATAGAATGTAGAAGCAGAGAGACACTTGACAATCCACTTGTGGCGGTTTTACCCACGTTACCATACTCATTAGCGACACTCTCTTCCCTATCATTTTTGATATTAGTTAATTTGTCGAGAAATCTGTATGGTTTACATGTAGCCGCAGGAACAAGTAAAGCTTTAATACGGATGATGTATGAACAATTGAAGCGATGGAGACAATTTGAAGTGGTCGTTTGAGACAGGGGGAACCAATGGGATAAGGATTTCTGGTGTGTTAATGAATGAGATAAGGAGACTTGGAGTCTATTGACGGATGGCTTCAAGTCAAAACTCACATATATCTAACACTAAAGTCTAGCTGCTTAAAACAACATACAATTGTGGATTGACTCCAGTATTATTTTCGACAATATATCTGTTTCTAGGTGTTTCTTTTACTTTCGCATTGATCAAGTCCAACATAGTTAAAACAAACAAAGCATTATAAAAAGGGAATTCTTTAAAAACTGTTCTCGGTAGAAATATCCACCATTTACATACTTTTACTAAAATAAACATATTCAATATCACCGACTGTCAAATTATTTTTTTTTAAATACAACGGGAGTCTTCAGCGATCAGCCAATGTTTTGTAAAAACTGTTGGGTTTTTTTTGGGGTTTTTTTTTGTTTTTGTTTTTTTGCATACTGTCCGTCTTCATTGCTTAAATTCGTTTTGTATTACTATATGCAACATTTTAACACCTTAATAACATGGTTGTGAGATGAACAAAGAGGAGAACCAAATAATAAACTCTCTCACAGTACAGCCTATCAATTGTACTCTTGTCTGTACATACACCCCATATAGTTATCCCCGAATGATTCATTAATCCCTACTGGTTCGATGGCATATCATGCAAATTCTGATCAGGGACATGGAATTGGCAATCGGAATATATGAACCATTGTTGATCGGAAGGGGCAGTATCTGACAGAAATTTGAATAATTCGTTGAAACGGTTTACCAAAATGCAAGTTTATTCTAATTGTAAGTTTTGACAATGTACGTTCATGAGATCAGACTTATCCGGCGTAGGTTTATGTTGTTTAGTTGTAGATCGTTTCTCTAATAAAACCTTGTTTTAATTATCTGACATTCTTTATTTGTCATTTTAAAATAAAAGTGTGTGCAGATCATTTGGCTGATGACAATTCGTCCATTAAATTTGTCATCATTGCCAGATGGCCTGATATTCCTTTGAAGTTCACCTTTCCGTGGCTGAATAATAGGAAGAAACCTTTCAACAGATGACAACAAAAGCTGGACTAAATTAAAATCTATCGAATAAAGAGCCATAAGGATCTTTTAGGGCCTTGACAGCATCGTTGGAGAAACTTGGGGCATTCGGAAACAGAGTCAAAGACAAACAATCACAAACGGGGCCGCTCACAAGTGGCGTTTTGTGCCCATGGTAAAAGTCGTACATAGAATTTTCACGAATGGAGGCCACTTCAACCACGCTAACTTTACTCCTAGCTGGAGGGTACAGGGGCAAGCTTAATTGAGTAATGGCCGGTCTGGGAGAACCTCTGAAGCCCGGAGTGATCCAATTGGAACGTCTCTTATTGACCTGCATAGTGCGCCCCCTAACGAGCAGTCTTTTTACCCACCAATTCACTTGCCCCAGGCATGCCACTTTCCACTCACTTTCTTCATTTTTCTCTCCCGAAAAACACCTAGAACTTAATAGATAGCAATAGCCGTGCATAAAGCAGCTATATCACCAGCAGATTTCTTCATTCAATAGTGATTACTGGACGGCCGGGTAAAACGATAGCACATTGTCCCCCAGCATTGTGCACATGCCTTTGATGTATTACCACAATAGTAGAATTCCACCCGTGGGACACTTCTCCTTTCTCGTTTACCATCGATTATTGAACTTTTTGTCTGTACAGGTATACGTAGGAAAATAATAGCCTGAGAAAATTAATATTATGTCGTATGTACAAATAGTGTGTCGCATTCAGAATAAACATGGAAATGCTAGATTAGATAAGTCAGTCGAGAGCAAAATTCCTCAGTTTCTTGTTTAATATAAGTTATTATAAGATGGAAGACTTTGTATGGATGACAACTTCTGAATTTATTTGTCATCCATACAAAGTTTTCCATCTTATATGTACTTCCGACTTCTATATGCCTCTCAAAGAATCTAAGTTATTATGTAAAAAGTTTATTGAGTGATTACGACAGCATCAAACAGAACACTATCAACCCCTATTGAGCAATAAAAGTCGCTTAATAATTTGATAATGACATTATTGACTAGTAGATATTCTGCCGTTCTTAAGTATAAGTCACTTATGTGACGGCGATGCCACTATGAATCATAGCGTGGGAGAAAATCCTGCGCTGCCATGAAAGTCACGTGGCTTAGATAGTCATATGATCGCTGCCGTGGTCAGCAGATGAAAATAAATCAGAACTAGGGTTGCGTTCGCGCGTAATCCCCGGGCGAAGCCTGTCTGGAGTAAGATGACGTCATACTTCCCTTGGGGATTCTTCCTGCGCGTGAACGTTTTTAGTGGTCAATAAAACATGGATTTATGAACCGAAAGCGAAACTTCATTACATGATGTTTAATTCTTCAATAAAGGTGCAATTTTTGATTTTGCAATTATTGGGTGACGGTCATGTCTAAATGATCCATTCAAAGGTTTATTATTAAGATATATAAGGTCTGTGGAGCATAAAAACAATAAGCAAAAAGCAAAGAAATTAATATATTTGTACACAGCTAGACAACAATGAATTGCAAAAACCCGTATCGAACATGTTTGTATCTTTATATTAAGGACTAGTGCTGCTGTTATTCTGTCGTACAGGAAACATTCAACAAAGTATCAGTATGAGGCAAATGTATGAAATAAATAAGGAATATATTTCAGTGCACTGTATTTGTTTGGGGCCTAACTGACACACAAGCGCGTAAGTAAAACTAGAATTAAAATTACTTTTGTTTTTTAGCTTTTCTGGAAAGCTGTCCGCTATAATGATCACGTGGTTCCCTTGGCTTAACCTGCACTAAAGCTGAGGACCTGGTGAATAACCCGATTTTGGCGACATTGGCTCCGCGAACGAAGAAGAGTCACACCCGAAAGTGGAATAGGGGAACCATGGGCTCACTGGCGAAAGCTCGAATGCCTCACCCGAACGCAACCCTGATGTATGTCAGGAAGCCGAATATCCTATATTGGCTATCTGTTAGACTTCTCACAGTTCAGACTATAATGTTGAAGAGAAAATCACACCGATCTATCAGTGGTGTAAATTAGGAACCGACAAACACCAATATAACCATACAACAACAACCCAACTGTCCATTACATTTTCAGAATCATCATTCCAAATCGTTTCTCTGACGTAAACTATATCGTTCGTCATGTACAACTACACAAATCCAGATGAGAATTACTTGTTTAAGTGGCATTGAGGAACTGGAATGATAACATACTAAGCAAGACTTTATGGATTTTTAACTTCTGGGTTTGTTGATGCTAGATACAAGATACTAGCACCGTTTTCAAGCTGAAAACAGAAGCTCAAAATCCATAAACTCATGCCTTTTATGTTAATTTGAGAATTGGTGGTATCGACTGCTGAAAACTAATAGACAAATTATCAAAGTCGACCCGCATATAAAAGCTCAAATTCTCCATCCGCTCTACCTTGGAGCTTGGCGTTTCCCAAACAAAATTTAAACAGTTTTGATATAACTTCGCAAAATTCTGCCATTTTTATTTTTTACCATAGCGCAAAATGTTTTTAAGTGATTTCTGGTTACCTCTCACCAATTGGACGTGAATTCTCATGCTGTTATCAGTGGTATAACTATATAAATAAGCAAAATTTTCTCTCTCCATTTATTCAAAATATATATAAACCTACTGGATGAGGAAGGTTGTCATCTCATGATACCAGTAAAACAAAAATACTTCTGTCAAAAATTCAAGTTGCCTCAAATATGACAGGAATACTAGTCGAATGTATAACGTTTTTAAACCTGCTATTAAAACTGTAATACCAAACACGCCTGTATAGCTAATATGTGTAATTGGCATCCCATTGGTTTGGGTTTCGTGGAACCATTTCACGGTGACGGGCAAAATTTTATGCGATTTCGTAAAATAAAGTCTAAAAAGTGTGTTTCCTTGACGTCGTCATCAATGATATTTTATTTATATGAAGAATTTATATTTCGGGGAATTGATTTGAAAAAAAAAAGAATATATGCCTAGCTTAAATACAATCTGCAACAGAAGGAAAACTTCCCTTTCATTGTCCAAAGCAAACCCAACTGAGCCACTGCGCAGACAGTGTAACCTTCTTGCTGTTGCGAAGAGCTGTGGGAAGTCGGGCGGGGCGGTTAAATGCATACCAACGCACAATAAATATTCTCTTATAAGTAATTTGTCCTGTTTACTTAATACAATCGAATTATAAAGCAGCTCTGTTTCCAAAATTTTATTTGGAATTGAGTGTGTATTAACGGTCTGGAATTGCTACCAGGGCCCCCGTCAAGATGTACTTGGGTCGCCTGTTGAGTTTTTATTGGCTGATATCGTCGCCCGGACTGACCTGGATTCAGGATCAGTTCAGGATGGAGTTTGGAACAGAATTGGACTGTGTTATTGTAGACCGATGTGTACAGGACGAGGTCGCCGACAAGTGACTCTAGAGACTTGACGAGAGCCAACTATTCGTCGTGTAGTATTCTTCAATATGAACGGGTGCCGGTCACTCGGAGTGGGTTGTGCTGAGAATGGACATAGAAAAGAACTGACACACCGAAGTGGAACTTGTTTCATCTTACGTCAAAGTTAGAGTGGTAATATCCCACTTTACCTATTCACCAATACTTCATGTTCAAAGGCCTGATGGCTCTTAGTCTCCTGACACTCCACGCCTAATCCACACTCAGCACTTCCCAATCATTTAATGGCTTTTCATTGTTCCTTTAATCCACTACAGGTGTCAATTGGCTATATCAGCGCAGTATTAAAGTAGGAGAAGTAAAGAGGCTTAACACATACTTCTCATATCCGCATCTGATCAGTTACGGTTCTAGACTAGACCTCAACGTAAATACACTCACTTTTGCGAAATCAATCACAAGAATAACTCCCTACGTCGATATCTTTAACATTAATTCTTATTTGTTTATTTTGTTCTATCAAACACAAGAATAACTCCCTACGTTGATATCTTTAACATTAATTCTTATTTGTTTATTTTGTTCTATCAAACACAAGAATAACTCCCTACGTCGATATCTTTAACATTAATTCTTATTAGTTTATTTTGTTCTATCGTACAATATCCTATTGTAAAGTCCACATATTTTCGCTGTCATCATCAAGTATAAAATTTGCTATAACTAGCGCCGTAGAATTTAATTCCCGACATATTATTTATTAATTTGGTGTTTTATAGTGAATTGAAAATTCAATTCAATTGAGATGTAAAGTGAAACTTTATAATATACATCTGCTCCTTGCATTAATTTTCTGTTTTCTATAGGTATAGGCGTGGGATCCAGGGGATGGTTTGTTTGGTGTTTTAAACTTGTTTAATGGCACTTTCAGGAAATTTAATTAATTAATTTCTATGCTTTAACTTGAGCAATCGAGTGCCTTATTTCCAATGTTTTAAATCAATTTATACCGAAAAAAAGGAGACTTAATCGTCTGTAATTTCTCAAATAGACATTTTACCGGTTGAAAATTATCAATTTAGATTACCTTCTCTTTACATTTTGTTGAAAACAAAACATGTTTACCTAACCTGTTCACTGAATAGGGATGTGGTGACCATTTCGATACAGTTCGTGTCAACTTTGTTGTGGTGAACTACTACAACTAATAATGGTATAAGCGACAAATAAACTGTGGTTGTCTCATTTTATTTTCTTTCTTTCTTACATATTCATAATCAAACAAGTGTAGGGGAAATAAATTGGCAATAAATTTTTCTCTCTTTTTAAAAAAAATCATTTTAAGTGTTTAATTGAATAACTTTAGTTGGTAACGAAACATAAACCATTTAGTGGTCAGTGTGCATCTGATACGTTATTTTTTTTTTCAAATTAAGTTCTTGCCTTATTTTAGTTAAGCTTGTTTTAATCTTTGACTTACATTAAATAAGAAACGTTCTGGCTTATAAATGAAGTTGATATCCATACAAAGTTCTAACTAGTTTACTGATTTCCAAGTTCTAAATCCCACTCAAATACCTTTTAGATTAATTTGCTGTTTCTTTTATATTAAAATCTAATTTTTATTTGACATGTACTGTGTTATCATTCTTCGCTACGATGGCTCATGTAGGACATGCACATAATTTTTAGTTTTTGCATTTTTTTTTTTAGTTTTCCTTTTTTCTTTTTAGTTTTTGTTTTTTTTTTATGATAGGTTTTCACCCAGGTGAAAACTCACGTGACTTTCCACCCAGGTGAAAACCCACGTGATCTTTCTGACTTTCTACAACAATAATGGTGGATCCACGTTAACTCAGCTCAATGACGTCAATGTTGTTCACTAAAATATATGCTTATTTAACAAAGATTTCGAGAAGCAATAAAACAAAATTAAGACTCACATCATTAACAGTTCGCAGCCGTTTTAAACGTGGATCCACCATTATTGTTTTAGAAAGTCAGAAAGATCACGTGGGTTTTCACCTGGTTGGAAAGTCACGTGAGTTTTCACCTGGGTGAAAACCTATCATAAAAAAAAAAAACGAAAACTAAAAACAAAAATGGAAAACTAAAAAAAAAAACGCGAAAATTAAAAAAAAAAAAAAGGAAAACTAAAAAAAATGCAAAAACTAAAAATTATGTGACAATGCGACACACCACGATCAATCCGTTTCCCGTTTCGCCGAACTTCGAAGAAATCCTGCAACACATGAGGGCCTATATCTAGTTGAATGATTTTTTGTACGTGTACATTTCAACGATATCATGAATATGAATGACAGATGTCGATAACATTATGTCAATTTCTGGCCTATTCCGTTTTGGCGGGAAAAGTCATCACCACAGGAGGCGACACGAATGCATTAACTTTTCACGAACTACTTCCTGGTTAAACGTGCATTGATATTAGGATTAACAAAATTGCCTCAGCATGTAAAACCCCTCCATTCTACATGTGTCTTCCGCAAAATGTTGCGAAAAATAAACAAATTTATTTATAAAACAGTTTGCTTTATATTTATTTTGTAACTTAGAAAATAGATTAAATTATATTACACAATAAAAATACCAAATTTCATTTCTGTTCAACGAAAAATAAATATCATTATGTTTATAAATAGGCGACGGCATATTTATTGAAATTCAAAAAGCACATCGAATACAGACATGATAAAAACCACAACATTTTGCGTTACTCGTGAATGTTATGAATTACCGTATATATAATTATAAATGAAACTTTGATTTGTTTGTTTCAGCTGGTTAAATGCCAACAATATTGTTCATAGATATTTAATTTAAAAAAGAAAAGAAATAATTTTGTTTTTTGAACAATATAATAAAATGTACGGGACGGTAATAAAATGGCTTCATTGTGTCGAAGTGCAGAAAATATATCCTTATCAAAAATAGGATTTTTTGATTGGGGTTAAACGCCGTTCCATGGGTTATTGTAATCATATATTGATGTGCTAGCCCTGTGGATGAAGGAAACCACCCTCGACACAAATGACAATAAACAATGACAAATACAGGACAAATAAAAGGACATCACAAACAGACCGGCTTCATGTTGTATTTAGGTTCAGACAGCACCAGGGCAACCGAAAGTCCCCCTTCACACCCGCTTAAAACATAATTGTTTAATTATGCTTGCGACGGAAAATTTAATATGATGAGCATAGATAGTGAAATGTAGAATGCAACACTTAAGCGTTTTGATTATCTATATGTGCCAAAATTAATGTATCTTTATTATTATCAGAGAAATTAATTTGTCTCTTTTCATCTACATTCAATTGCACTATATTGAAATAACAAAGTGTCATTTATTAAATTTTGTAATTTAATTTTTTCATTTCGGATATTCGATTTCCTAGTAATTTCATTTGATCTGATTGATATCCATGTGCACTGATAGACCAAAACCATAAATTACTTTTATGATAATTCATTGAGAATTGAAAGCATGAATATGTAATACATATATACTACTTGACATCTGCACGTGGTGGAAGGTCGAACAAAGGTCAACATTGCCAGGTTGACCTCATTTGCATAAAATCTGTTTTAAGTCCAAAATCGCATATTTTGCAGCAGTAAGAAAAAAACCCCAAGTAAAATGAAAATACAGATCCATGGCAATTAGAACACAAATCTCAACCTATTATTGGATTTGTATTGTAAAGTCAAATGAGATCAAAACGTTTTGTGAAATTAACATGGGCTATATGAAACAAACACTATGCTTCGTTTTGATTGGATGGAGGTGGGTTGTGAATCTGCTCGTGCTGATTTACACACACCCTCCATGTTTATTTCACGAAAACAACAGCAACCTTCCTCTTTCCGGGTTGTAACTAGCCTTAGATGAAAACTATGTCAGATCTCAACTCAAAATAGAGCTTTTACTGTTTTTTTTAATGTTTATTTTAAACTTTTAACAAACGATATATATTTAAACACGAAAATAAGTAACATGATCGAACGAAACACAAGGTGTTATTTAAATATTTACTGAAACATCAGTCGAGGCATTTGTGTAAGTATTTTTTCCACAAACAGTTATAATGAGAATAATAGGTCCAGGTTTTAAACACCGTAGGGGTTTTGCAAGTTAATTATTTCTATATTTTAATAGTAAGGCTAGAAAAGAAATTATCTTACGTTTTTTTGCGTGCTCTATAAGCCTATTTGTATCACATGAATTGTGCAGGTTTTCAATAAAAGATACTGCACTGGAAAATTAAATAATTAAATAATTAATCAATTCGTTTAGTCAGTCAGTTTGTTGGTCGCTGATGTTAGTTAACACTCGGTGTATTCATTTTATATCACTTAGCCTATGGCACAAATATCCTTGATATATACCGCTAACCCAGGGTTTAAATCTAAATCCCTCACGTAAGCCGATGTTATTAGACACCATTATTGATGTTCATTTCTCTGAACGAACTATTATTGTCTATCGTGGTGAAATGAACAACTATGTATATTTTTCTTCACGCGGATGTGGTCGCTAGGAAACATACATCACTGTGTGTCCTACATGTTTTCATGTCTTGTACAATGTGCTTATCGTTATATTTACGGTGAACTGTTATTTTCACAAACGTGTTGTAATCGAAGTGTCATTTTTGGAAACTTGTCGCTATTGCGGTTTTAGACGAATATCAGACAAGCACAAACTACAATAATTTGCATTAGATTTCTTATAAAATCCTAAACCATGTATATTGTTTATACAAATTATATACTGTTGTTGTTGTTGTTGTTGATGTGTCACTTACGGACATTTATTATAATTGTACCTTAAACAGACCAATATAGCCTACCATTTCATATTTAATTTAAATTTGTTAATTAAAGACACATGAAAGTGGATTATCTCCAAATTACATGCAGATCCTTTAGTTTTTTAAACAATCGTTGTAGAAATAACTATAAACTTGGGAGAAATCGTCATTGAAATTGTTGGTTTGCCGGACACAGTTTAAAAGATTCTGCCCGTATCAACAAATACGTTGATTTGGTTTTGCATGGTTTACAAAATGTTCTTTAGTTATAATTATAGGCTATATGATGTTGAGCAAGCTTTAATGGAAACTGCCCTTAATGTCACGGACATACTCTGTATGGACTGAAACAAAACAATATGTATAGGTCCGAGTCATATAGCACGGTGATAAAATGTGCGAATTTACATTGAAGTCTATATCTCACACCGATATGCATCGTCCCTTACCTTCCACCCATACAGCCGGCTGCGGCTAAAATATATTTATTTATTTTTTATTTGATTGGGGTTTAGCGTCCAACTGTGTGGGTATTTCCCTTGTATGACCATTTTACATAATCGGAAAGAAATTATCACAAAAAAACATCCCACGATATCCCCAGTCACCATGCAAGAAACTTCCCTGGTTTTCATCAGGCAGAAAAGCGGACTCGAAGCCGTGAACCTTACGCTGGCCCCCCCCCCCCCCCC
>JAVFBX010034413.1:0-11245 GCA_034783855.1 Mopalia kennerleyi | reverse complement strand
CCCCCCCCCCCCCCCCCCCCCACCAAAAAAAAAACAGTCACGTGCCAATATAGTCAGCATTTCCACCAATGAGGGGGTATTTTTTTCTGATCTTCTACTGGCGATTCAATATCTTGACCAAATTATTAATTAGCAGAACACCATCCACCGATGTATGGAGTCCAGCACGAAAGGTGTATTTAATATGCTAACTTAACGCAATAAGACACATACGATCTCTACAGACACATATGATGCCGTACTAAGAGAATGACTTAGACCTAAATGGCATATAACATGGCCAAAAGAAAGGTAAGACGTCATTTAGGTCTAGAGAATGATTTAACAGCTTAAAAAGTTCAATTCATATTCCGGCTGGAAATGATAATCACAAGGTGTTTGTAAAACTTTAAGACCAGATGTTGACAGAGATTGAAGCGTGTGCAATCACCTGAAGATCTGTTATAGATCGCCATAGTGATCATACGACAGTCACGATAATCTCGCGAGGTATACCACCTGGTGTGTAAGGAATGGCATCTGGACTAACTGAAACGCCATAGGCTACTGCTAAAAAGCTTAGGCTACTTGAGATAGAAACTGCATGTGTATGTATATATACGTCGTCTCGTTTCATTTAAAACAAATTTTTTGAAATTTAAAAAAAGTAATTAAAGTAAAAATTGTGGCAACAGTATAGGGTTGCTCATTCGAAATCAAATATGTCATTTGATGGACTACACCTTTATTCAGTGGATTCTTATAGACATTGAGTTATCTCCCTTTTCTTATTATAAATGGGTGTTTTGAAGGAAAAAGTACAGTCTATGTTCTTAAGTAAGCCGTTAGATAGAAAATAGCAGATCAGTATATTCACGTTTTTGCGGAAAAAAGACGAGATAGACATTAGCAATACATAGATTAAGATTTGTATTTACGTGAGCCAAACTTTGTTCTTGGTCACATAATTGCATATAATATATTCACATAACATGCACAGTATGACAATACGTTACACAACTTACTAATGAGCCTTAAATGACAAAAACCATCGTCTCTCGTCGTAATTATTGTTAGACTTTAACCACAAACACTGAGGCAAAAGTGTATACAACAATACACTAGAAATGGACAACCCTGGAAGCGCTTAAAGTCTAGGTTGTTAATCGCAGTTAAATAAACATCCAACCATCTCGTTGGGATTGTTAAAAAAAATTGAACCCGGTTTTATTTCGTTGTGTTACAAAGAAACACAATACTGATTTTATCTCGTGCGCATGTGGTTTATAATCAGGACACTTTTGAACATTCGACCCCAGTTGGCATCGCATGCCATTGTTGGATTCCCAGGCACAGAAATATGCTAAATTACGGACATCTTATTTTAAAAATTCAGTAGCATCTAAACGAACCTGTCAATTTGAATTACCAAATTGTATTCCGGACTGCTGTATAATTCTGAATTGTTTAATTCTGTTGGAGTTATCAGGAGATCTACGGTGTAATTGTCACTGAAATGCATAGACATTTTCAGTCCCTCACCTGACAGTTTATGTGAGGATAAATGATCTTTTACAACTCTTTAAAAAGACTGGCTTAATGGAGCGAGAATATTTAACAAAACTAAGAAAATTTGACACTAATAGATGAGAAAATACATACCGTTCGTTATTCAGGCTTTGGTATGCTTTTGTGCCTGTCTCCAAAAGTAGCAATTTAAGCAATAATCTATTGCCGATTCTGTATACGTTTATGGGGCTATGTTTCTATATGCATGTGTTATATATCTGACTTTGAATATATATATTTTATACGTAGGATACGTTCTTTTAAATAATTATATATCAGAATGTGATTTCTTAATTATATATTTTACAAATATAGAAATAAGTAGACCATTTAGGAAAATTAAATGACCGATAGTAAAAGTTTATCCAGAAACAGGAAGGCTATAAAATAAACTAACATTTTTTAACGGATAAAAGTATCCTTTTAAACGGAGTGTGGAATTTTCGCTTATTCTATAATTATAAATTCTACAATTTTTGCCTTTTGCAGCATTATTAATAAGAAAGCAAACGCACGAAAATAAAAAGAGTGTCAAATTTCGAGTTATCATTAAAAGTATACTACGATTAAGAATAGGGAATGGGCATGTATGAAGAGCCAGTACAATGGGTACATCTGCATGTAAGATTTGACGTCAATTTAAGTGTTATTTTGAGGGTTGAGTTTAGGGTTATAGGTTAAGGGTCAGTATAGGTGTAGGGCCAGGTGAAGTATAAATCCTAACCAGAAATCAGACTTGACTAACATTTTACACATGGAATTACACTTCTATAAACATGCACTCTATACATGTATACAATTATTTATATATTCTGTTTACTGTTTTCTTTTGTTACGTCTGGTCGTTGTTTGTAGGAGTCATGGTCAAACCCGTTGAGTGATTTTATTTCTTTTGTTTTATTTCTGTCTTCAAAACGAGCATCGTGTGATAAAGGTCCTTTTAATTAATTGCCTTACGTTGATTTGCAATTAAAATGCGGCTTGTGTTCGAAATTAAATCGCACGAAATCCTTGTCTATTATAAATATGTCAAACTGTGATAATGGACTAATAAGTCAAAACAGGGATAAACTTGTCTGGCTTAATTTCGTCAGTGAAATACTTCATCCGTGAACACCAGTATACGAGTTGTGTTTTTGATGTACGCTGTGGTTTCGCCACACACACCTCTACACGTGGAAAGGGCCTGAGGCAAGGAACTGTATTCGCGCCGATGTTGTTCTGATCTTATCGACTCGCTTTTACCTGCATTTTAACAAAAGAGCAACAGGTAATGATGGATGTCAGATTAATTGGGTGAATTAAGTTTCGACAAATGACACTGACTTATTACTGCAAGCTTTACATATACGTATTCAATAGATGTAGGCCTATACTGCCGTGCTTCTTCAAGGCCTTATATCATCTACTGTACTTATCTTTTAAATTATACCTGTACCTTTGTGGAGAATGATTTTTTTCGGGTATTGCTGCGAAAACCATTTTCAGATTCTTAGCAATATTTATATCACATGGAAAATTCGACGTATTCAAACAAATTGGATGCAGTCTTATATTAACAGCTAACTATAAACGGCTCTCGGTCATTATTTAATTCTGTCTCAATTCCTTACATACTATATGATACAAATGCACAACTGCATGGAGAGCATATTTCTTTTGAAATCAATATTAACTGGTCAATTCTCGCGTATACTTTCTGATATCCGAAAGTTGTTATGGCCAAAGTGCTGTGTCCCTTATATATAGTAAAAACTTATTATTACCTTGCGTAGGCTGCTGGCATGGCGGGAGCCTCATGTGTCCGGCATGCTGCTTCTCTCAGAGCAAAGGGGCAACCGTTCTGTAGTTGTGTCACTCACTGAATGTAAATTAGCACACGCTGTGCTTATTAATACTCTGTGCATTTAAATGTTGTATAGATCCACGCAATGTGCAGCCTGTTTTTAACACATTGACGACACAGCGTCTCTATAACCGAAATATATAGATATATACGATATATGTACGACGAGAACGACAAGACTGATCTCTGAGCGGCCCATGATGACACGTTTTTCACCTGAATTCGGGGTCTACGGGTTTCATTATGTTCATTTAAGCTACACACGAGCACATATATGTGTGTGTATACATATATCAGAAGTCTGCAAGCCAGATAACCGAGTTCGAATCCAGGTGTTGGCAAACTAAATTTTTGTTTCTCAAAGTAAAAACATACAAGGAGTCTGACTTTCTTAAATGCTTCATTTGTGATAAGTAAATAAATTTTAAAAAGCATCATCGACGTTAGATGCGTAATTAGAGGGAACATTTAGTACAGAGATTTCAAATGCGTACTTATTTTTATTTTTAAACATTCTTTTCGTTTTTGAAAAAGTGGGAACCGAGCCGGTTTATTCTGAGCTCACAAATTAACTTAAACGTAGTTTTTAAACCGAATATAGGGGCAAACCACAAGTTTACAACTGCGTCATATCAGAAACCTGTTAACTTCTGATAATACTTAACCCAGCAGAAAGTTTAAGGGTAATTATTAATAAGGAGTGTTTTCATTTATGTGGATTCGATTACCTATAACACACGGCTTTTTCGAAGGGACCATGCACATGGCGATCGGTACGTTTCCTTACGTGGAACATATTCGGGTTTGACGAATTTTGACAAGCTGAAGCAGCCTAGCTGCTCAACCGGAGTCATCTAGCAAATACCGTACGGACAATCGCCCTGATAAATGCATTCTATTATATAGATGCGAATACGTATCTTATTGACTATACAGTCATGATAGAGATGAAATCAATCTCTCTGGCATCGATATGTGACATCCATGCAAGGTGAGGTTATACATCAAACGCTTGTTAATTACTGACAAAAATTAGGAAAGTTTGAATTGATTGACTGACTAAAGCACAATTTTGATTGAAGTTTATCTCACAGTAAAAGCTTTCTTTTTGTATTTTCTGTATAACTTATTTGACGGCCAGTGTCGTACCTAAAATTGGAATCTGTCTGTCACGACTCCCTATATTAAGGATTTTTTTCCGCCCAAATTTTTCGATTCTCCTATCTTTCTCGTGTTAAAATTCTGAATTTTAACCAAGTGTAGAAATCTTGGTGATCCAAATGACAAGTTCGACGGGTCTCTGGATGAAACTCCGTTGGTGTCGATTCCCTTCCGTTCCCAGCCCACTTTTTCGGAGAAACAGTGCAACAACATCAGCAGAATGGATGTCTGCATAATGCAGGCTATAGTGCTAAACAAAACCAATCATTATGGGTCGAAAATAAACGCAAGCGTTACCGATTGGGATAATTGAAAACACAAAACCCATCCTCATCCATAGGCCTATGCTTAACCGTATCAGTACCGCATTCGTGTCCATGTCGGTACCTAAAATAACATTGCAATGTAGAGTTACGAGCTTGTTAATAGCGTACTAAAGTAGATTAAATATATAAGCACTGAAGACGTTACCTTATAGTCCTTAATCCTAGGATGGCTAAATCACTTTCTCAGTCGGAAGAAATCGCACTTACATGTAAGTGTATTTATACTGTGATTTCCACTTAATAATTTAGTAGACCGAAGTCACAAGGTAGGCATGTTAATTTTCAAATTTAACATGCGTATCTTGTCGTTTCGCGGAGATGTGACTAAAATCACGAATTCAAGATTGTATTGAGCATATACGGTATTTATTTCCTATTGGCTAATTTCTCATTATTATTAGGATATAAATCCTGAAAAATTCCGTGTCTAAGTTTAAAAGAAAGGAATTTTAAAATTTTTGCCAAAGTTAAAAAAACTGCCTTGTTAAATCGGCCCCAGCACTCCAAACAGGAGATCTGCAGAGGTTCTTATATATATAAGGAAGAGAAAAATGAACAAAAAAATGATAGACTCTTTAAGCAGATTCAGGGTTACAAATGGTCAACGGATTTTTCGTGATACACTAAATGTAGTGTCCCAGAGTAAAGTGCTCGACCTGTCAAAGAATTATTCACCGTCTCTATCTACACCATGCTCATCGTTATCTCTTATGAATGGCCGTGTGAAGCTCAGTTCGTGGGAATCACATGGTTTAATTAGACCCAGAGTAACTGTCATATCTCTTACTTCCACGACAAGTGCAGAAACGAATGAACGCTAGTTCAGGTCAAAATCAAATTAAACAATTTTCTATGTTCGACCTGTGTAGTTTTCATACTGCTTCGGGGTTCGTAAAGAAGGCTGTCCAGTTAACTTACAATTATTGTTATATAAGGTCTGTCACAAAGAAGCCTTTTGTGACTCGAAATAAAACCCCGCTAATATCGTAAGTGAGTCTTTGGACAATCTGATTACACCTATATAGCAATTGCATGTTAGCAACTGGCGCCTGGTGTTAGCGGCCTTATCGTCTCGAGCAACCGGCCCCTGTAGGGCCTACTGTATCACCCAGTCGCAGCGGTGGAAGTCGCAACAATAAACAGCTCTGTCGAAGACAATTAAAACACGATAACATTACAAAATGTATGAGTTGACTATACGTTTTGAACTCCGATATAGTACCTGTTTGGGTACATCCGCCATACCAATTTAAGTGTATGTTAAGGGTTATTGTTCGGTTTAGAGTTAGTTTAGGGTTAGGTTTAAGGGTTAGCTTTTAGGTTAGGTTTAGAATTGAATAATTCAGGTTTTGTCTTACATGACTGACACGCCAGTTTTGTAGCGTGAATACAAACCGCTCATACGATTGGATTGCTGCTATCACTACCCGTGTGTCCACGGACAAGAGAAACAGTTGCCTTTGGTTTGTTTGTTTGTTTGATTGGTGTTTAACGTCGTACTCTCAAGGGTATTTCACTTATATGACAGCGGAGACAAAAATAAAACGTACAAACAGATCAGCTTCCTGCTTTCCTTTAGCTCTGACTCTGAGAACACCAGGGCAACAGAAAGCTCCTCTTTTCTCGCCTCTTACGATCGACCGAGGAAGTCGAGTGAGTATTCTGCAGGACTGGCCAACCCGCTCTCCCAAGGGGCCAGTTGCCTTTGGAACAAGCGTCGAATAGGTTGTGATATTAACCGGCAATCGAAAAACACCCACCAAAGAGCCAATGAAATTGCGAACTCACAATCTGCTGTTATAAATTTAGGATAAGACTTAAACCTTAGCATAATAGAAGATTATGTTATATACACTTACATGTGTGATGCTGTGCTGTTAGTTCGGTGTGTATGATACCTAAGTGGTCCTCGAAACAAACTGTGATACCTTATATGATTCTAGCTGAAACAATTGTATACACATTGACTTGTTCTGTTCAACGTCATGTTAATGTTAATCAGTGTTGTATTTAATTTAAATGCTTAATGAAAAATAGTTTATATAGCTATTATGATGAATCTAATGCACTATTATCCGCCCTCGTTACCTAACATGTGGGTTCAGCACGTATAATCTGACTTTAATAACTCAAAACAGAGAGAGTGAAAAAACACCAGAAAAATACACGGACGTAATTGAAAACAGGTCAAAATTTTATAAAAGGAGATTGTATCGGTGGTAGAAAACAAAACACGTGTTGAATTAAATTAATAAGTAAATGGTCCGTTTATAGTACAGTATAACAGTTGTCACATTACTTAAGTTATATTATATACTGCCCACGGAGACCTATTTAATGCTTCCATCTCATTACTTTGGGATAACATTTTCTTTACATCAACGGACACATAGTTCAGATAACTCTGCAGGACGAGACCGGTTCGTGGATCGAACTTGCTCTGGTCTATAGGACTGCCTAAATATCTGAACTATATAGAATCTAACATATATGCGATTTTATGGATGTACAACTTCTGGATTTATTGACGAGCTAATGAATCCAGAAGTTGTACATCCATAAAATCGCCTTGTTATGTTACTATCCCTGCTTCTAAATGCCACTCAAAGAAGTTATTTTATAATCTGTCTGTGGTTTATTATTTTACCTACAGGCCATGTACAACCAGTGTATTTGTTTATCTGATTGGGGTTTGATGTGGCACATAAGGTTATTTCTATCACAAAAACAGCATGCCAGTCCAATGGGTGAAAGAAACCAGCACAATGCCACTGGCAGCAAACAAACACAAGATGACAATAAATTTGGTTATTTCAAGATGGAAATAAAATATGAAATAATAGCTGAACTTAAGCATATTCTAAAAAAGTATGGATGAACGGTTGAGACAGCTGCAATAGCCTGAAGTCACTTATTGGCACAGGGTAAGGTCAATTGTCCCAGGCAGATATCTCATAATGCAAACATGCTCGTTCTAAGGGTATCAGCTATTTCACCTACATTCCCTTATGATTGCCAGAGCCACATAGCGTGACTCATTCATATACCTGATGGTCCAAAGACGGACTCGAGCCCGTGAGTGTTACATCCATGTTACTTAGTAGGTCGACAGTCTAACCACTAACCCACAGTCATGGGCCTTACACAAAGTAATCTCAGATATTTCTTACTAGTACGCAAAACCTCATGGGTATTATTTCCCAATGGCAAGTCATGTAATGTATTTTTTCATATGTCTACACCATTACATAATTAAAGCCATTTCCTACTGGCTACACTCTTGCACATATGTACATGTAATTAAACATAGATATTCCATATCAGTTTCATGGAAGCAACCATGAAGCTTTTTGTCAACAAACACTGGTCAAGTTACCTGGCAAGCACAGGACAGATTTATAGAGATACGGCTAAGTTTGCAAATCTACAGCGCTAGACATCAACATAGTTTGCCAATTGTGTGTCCCTCCACCCACCAGCTCGGCACATTTTAAGAAAAACAAAGAACCTTAAAACCATCACAGTTGTGATACTTCCAAAAAATCTTTAATTGTGAACTAAAATGAAATTTAAATTTGTTTAAATACATGTATTTAGTCCTTAATGATCTAGGTTATTTCAGTCCAGGAGAATTTCTCCATATGACTTGTTCAGATGAACACTTTTTATTTTTGTCTTGTCCTTCTCTTGTCAGAGGATCTCAGAGAAAAAACTATACCGATATGAACCTCGCATAAACTACCCATTCAATTGGCAGTGTCACTTGTGTCCCTCATATACCGGAGATTGACAGAGGAACAAATAAATGAGAACCGTACATTGAAGGAAAGTCAGTGGTTGGATAAACTAACAACTGAACCATGGTAGAGGGCCTGCCTGTAAGAGAAGACCCAGACTGAGTGTTACAATGAGACAGATCTTACCTGACACATTCCATGCTGATAGAGATGATCAATGAGCCTCCAGAGTTCTTTAGGGATGGGAATGGGAGGACTGTCTGTCTCATCATACTTCTGTAAACTGCCTGGGGTTTCCTGAAATTGCAATCAAAGGTTTGTTAATTGATTAGGGGTTAAACAGTACTGTACCTACGGTTATTTCACTCATATGACAGCATGTCAGCCCAATGGGTGAAAGAACCCACCCTTGACACAGGCCAAAAACAGAAGGCAACACAGAGACATCACAAACAGATCATCTTAAGGTTGCCATTATTCCAGGAGCACTAGGGCAAAAAGAAGCTCAACCCTAACCTTCGGCTATACCAAAAACAAGTTGATAACAATATAAGCCTTGTATTATCCATCAAGCAGATTTGACTGATTAATTTCTTGGGTGAATAGGTCATCTGAACAAGTAACATCAAGTGGGATAATTATTTTACTTTAAGCATGATCTATAGATATGCTTCAGTGTTTACTTGTTTGCATTTTCAGAAATACTAAACAGTTTAAACTTACCAGATCTATTAACTGTGCAACTGGGACTGTTGAGATTGGGCTCTGCATTTGTATGAGGGCTTCCAAGGAAGAACCAAAAACACTGGGGTGATAATTACCAATGATAGGAACATACATAGAGTTAAGGAGAATTTTTTAACAAGATCAGTCAATGACATAAGACTGCTATTAAATATTCTAATAGAAGAGAATACAAATTTGGTATTTCATATTTATTTCATGGTTATCATAAGTTGGTCAAAAAGGTGATTGGCACAGGTAGGTTAATTTTCAAAAAACGCCTGGCAAATACCATGTATAAAATCATATAACAACGGTTTCCCATGAAAGCAGCTGTCTGTAACCAAAATTAGATTAACAGACAATGTTCAAATATTTTATTTTTTTATTTTTTGACTATGTATGAAATAAATAAATAAAAAATATTTGAACACTGCCTATTGTTTGAAACAATGCCTGTTTTATTTCATTGTTAACCTGCATATATATGTAACTGTAAGATTTAAGTAGACTAAACATTAATAGGATGCAAAGTAAAATATCAAACATTTTATAACAAAATCATGGGAAATAATTTGATAAAGTAATGTGATTGTTTGATTGGTGTTTAACATTGTACATAATGGTATTTGACATATATAACGATTGCTTCTCAGTCTTCACTAGAGATGAAGTGAGATGAAACCTTTAACAGAACTGTGACTGTCAGAGTCACCTTATGTGACTCACTCATACAACTGATGTTGACAAAGAGTCGAACATGAGAGAGGGACATCAAAAGATGATTAGTACTAAACCTCACTTATCACTGAACAGCAGCTGGGAGTCTAAAGTATTAGGAAATGTAGTGCGTTAGGCAAAAAAAGGATATGAAGATGTCTTTTCCACCTTCTAGACTGAGGACCAGGATGTCATCCATGGTGTCCTCCCCAGAGTTCAGCTTACCAGCTTCAGACTTGGTGACAAACACCTTGATTTCTACCTCACATGATAACCCTAGAAAAAGTCAGACATTTAATATCACAGTTTATCAATTAACAGTTACAAACATTACTGTGATTAAAGCATCTCATTAAATAATTTAACACCAACATCTACATGTAAATTTTCCATTACGAGTCTCAAATTTTATCAGCAGCTTCCTATTTATGGTACTTTCTATAACATGCTGTACACTTTACTGCAAAATTTAACAGAAAATAAGAATAAAGGATTACTTAATTTGCCATATTTAGATTCAAGTTTTAGGTAAAGAAACATGGCGGGGTTAGGACGTATCTTTTTAGATGATGTGAAACCTTCTTAAGACAGATCAGATTAGCGTAGGTGAAAATCCCATCCTAGAACAATACCCTGATAACAAAACAAAACTTGCCAGATTTGATGACAGACTGACTAGGCTCCACAATCATCCATGGTTTAGAATAGCTGTCATCATCCAATTTATTGATGAATCGAAACGTTACAGAGGACTGAAAAACAAACGAACCATAATATATACAGTATTCATTTATGTCACTCTCGTCTATGAGTTTGCATCAACATTGTTTATATTTTTTTTTTTTGGTAATCTTTATTTGAAAAGAGGAGCAATTTTCTTTTATCCTGAAAACTCTATGAAAACCATGCCTGACATCAAAGATCACAAACAGACAGCACCCGGGTACCTCAGGCCTTAACACCCTATAACTAAACAATTCTTTCTATTCCTGTTATTATCTGTTTTGTTATCATCTCTGTTAAGGAGCCCTTGTATCTGTTTGGATTTATACACTAAACTAAACCTTGCTTAACCATTAATAATGTGTCATTCTAACCCTCCACCCCTCTTAATGAGACAACAATGACCGCAGTTCCGACTACCTCCCTTCACAGACTTGCACTGCATAAGCATACCAATAGTT
>JAVFBX010034412.1:20214-30963 GCA_034783855.1 Mopalia kennerleyi | reverse complement strand
TAACGCCTACTTCGATTTACCGTTCACAGGATCGAGTCCGTCTGTCGACCCTAAGGTATATGAGTGAGTCACAAGATGGGGTGGTTTTTACGAGGTTTCCTCCCGGTTTCCACCATACTAGGGCAAGGAACAGTTATACATGTAAGTGGACAATCCGTCGTCATATAAGTGAAATACCCTTGAGTACGACGTGAAACCCCAATCAAACAAACAGAGTCGAATTGTATACAAGATTTCTATAACATGTTGATGCAGTGACTGTGACAGAGCATTTATGGTGGCTTTTAGTCTTTCTTGGTTTAAAATATGCTGGAATATGACGGCTGATAGGGTTCAGTGTCTAGCGGCTGTACAGTGGTTCGCTTCCGAAGACAGATTTATAACAACAACAAACAAACTTTATAGACAAAAATCCTTAATCTTGTAGCGTGTTTCCATTTACTCCTGATCCTAAATTTTGCGTTACTTAAAATGTGTTCCGTAATAAATAGTATTTTTCAGGCAGGAAAATGTTTTTTAATTTGCTTATATACGAAATTATGATATGAAATAATATAGGTGATATACATCTGATACAAATATGTCACCGATGTCATTAAAGGTGTATATTTGGCATACATAGACAAGTTGAATAAGGGTGTTGTACTAGACATTTTGAAAACACGATAGATGAATTGCCCTCTGAATACGAGTATGTGGCGCCATAATTCTGCGAAGATCAAATGTATTTGACAGTCTGATAGTTTTTTCTCCAATTTTGAAGTGCAAATTGTATCTGGTACTACTAGAGCATAAGTTAAGATACCCCTGGGGGCCATTTCTTCATTTATTTTTTGCACAATGGCACTTTACGTGTTATCTTGATTGTTTTAGTTCAGTGGAGTTCGTTTTAGCTGGAAATAATTCAATGGTTAGCAGATCAACTACAGAAGACAAGAATGATCTATTTCCTGAGGAAAGTGGCCTATCTTAATACAGCGCGCTGACCCGGCCAATTCTGAAAGCCCCAATCTATACAAATGGTGGCAATTTATTTCCAATAGACAATAATAAATTGTCAGGTTCATGCATAGATCGGCCAGGCAACAGGTGGTCGCAGATTAATATGTAACAAATGAGTCGGGGTCGAAGGTTAAGCGATGAAGTATTCACTGCCATGCTATGATTCTATCGTCTTTATTTTCAAGAAAACCAATTGACTAAAGGAAATGGTATGGGCTTGGTAGTGAGATTCCACATGTGCGGCTGCGATGGCTGGCTTACCGACTGATCCTTCCCTCCATCTAACGCCCAGCAAATATAGCTCTCTTTCCCAGCCCATTGCTTTGTTAACCCTATCAATTATGTTCGTTAAGAAATGATGTTGACAGCTGTATTAACGTCACCCAACGACAAATCACCGCAATGTCTGTGCTTAATTGAATCGAGCAGAGAAATGCAATTTGAGCAACGCTTTCTATAATGCGTTTATGTGCAAATGTCATGTGTTTCTAAATCCTCTTTAATAACTGTTAACAATCGCTTCAGCATCGGTGGATTGCAGTTTTATTATCAAGCCAGATACACATCATTGAAAAGTAGTGCTATTTCCCTGAATAGGCGACAGTTTTATGAGTTTTGCCATGAGCTAGAACAAGGCTTCTGGATTGTCGATCGAAGACTAATGTTACTGTTTGTCGTGTTTTTAATTGATTTCAAGATTTATTTTTCTAATTATCGTGATATCCATTCACATTCACAGTAGCGATTACAGGAGCCAAGATTTTAACCAGCCTTGCGAAAATACTATTTAAAACATTCTGCAAATATAAAACGGTTTTGGCACAAAACGGGACGTTGTTGTTGGAATTGCAAAAATATATAGATATATAAACTCACTGTGTTGCTTACCGGTATATACGGGTTTTATGTTCATGCTTTTTTTTAATACAAAACCGTTTTCTGTAATCTATTTGTAGTATTAGCAATTATGTCGTTTAAACTATTATTATATTTTCCAAAATTGTACAAAATATTGTATACATTTTACCCCCAGTATGTCTTGTGACAACTGTGTTATGAGATTTCGGGGCGGTTTACATCAGATTTGCCGATAAGCATTGGCCTACAGGGTTGTCATATGAGTAAAATACGCACTAGTATTAACAATTGGTAGATATTGGGTCGGGTTTAAGTCATAAGTCAGACATTGGGAAACATTCTCTCGGGTTAACTCATTAGTAAGACATTGGTAGATATTTAGTCGGGCTAACTCATCAGTCAGACAATGGCTAATATTCAGTCGGGTTTGACTCATTAGTCACACATTGGGAGATATTTGGTCGGGCTAACTCAATAGTCAGACATTTGGAGATATTCGGTCAGGATTAACTCATTAGTCAGACATTTATAGATATTCGGTCAGGATTAACTCATTAGTGAGACATTTATAGATAATCAGTCGGGTTTAACTCATTAGTGAGATATTGGTAAATATTTAGTCGGATTTAACTCGTAAGTCAGGCATTGGAATATATTCGGTCGGATTTAACTCATTAGTCAGATATTGGAAGATATTTAGTCGGGCTAACTCATTAGTCAGACATTGGTAGATATTTAGTCTGGCTAACTCATTAGTCAGACATTGGTAGATATTTAGTCTGGCTAACTCATTAGTCAGGCATTGGTAGATATATTGTCGGGATTAACTCATTAGTCAAACATTGGTAGATATTTAGTCTGGCTAACTCATTATTCAGACACTTATAGATAATCAGTCTGGTTTAACTCATTAGTGAGATATTGGTAAATATTTAGTCGGATTTAACTCGTTAGTCAGGCATTGGAATATATTCGGTCGGATTTAACTCATTAGTCAGGCATTGGAAGATATTTAGTCGGATTTAACTTATTAGTCAGACATTGGTAGATATTTAGTCGGATTTAAATCAAAAGTCAGGCATTGGTAGATAATCAGTCGGGTTTAACTCATTAGTGAGATGTTTGTAAAGAGATATTTGTAGCCGGGTACAGACATTGGTAGATATTTAGTCGGGTTTAATTATTAGACAGACATTGTTAAATATTTTGTCGGATTTGACTCATTAGTCAGACATTGGTAGATATTCAGTCGGGTACAAACATTGGTAGATAGTTAGTCCGGTTTAACGCATTAGACAGACATTGGTAGATATTCAGTCGGGTTCAGACATTGGTAGATATTCAGTCTGGTTCAGACATTGGTAGATATTCAGTCGGGTTCAGACATTGGTAGATATTCAGTCGGGTTCAGGCATTGGTAGATATTCAGTCGGGTTCAAAAATTGACAGATATTCAGTCGGGTTCAGACATTGGTAGATATTTAGTTGGGTTTAGACATTGGTAGATATTCAGTCGTGTTTAGACATTGGTAACTATTTAGTCGGATTTAACTCATTAGTCAGACATTGGTAGATATTCAGTCGGGTTTAATTCATTCGTGATACATTATATATGTAGTCGGGTTTAACTCATTAGTCCGATTTTGGTAGATTCAAAAGCTGGATTCGCTGGTCATTTGCTGTGCAATCCCAATCTATTATAGTTGTGAGGTATTAAATAGGTAACTTCTTTGCTGTATACGAGACGGTCTGTTTTCTTGGGGAGAAGATAGAATGTAAGCCACAGGCAACGTCATCGCGTAGAATACTAAAATAAAAACACGGAGATGTGTTCATCAGCAACCCAATTACTTCCCACGATGGGCTTCTTAATCAAACAAGACTGTCACAAAAATAAGCCAAATTATTCGCCGGGTGTTGACTCAGTACTTGCCGGTGTATGCTAACGAACTGGCCTGGATGCTCCCAGTCGATTTCTCCGTCATCAGCTGCTGGAACTGTTATATTTCAGAACACCCCAGTGCCATCTAGTTGTAGTCTGTTTGTAAATCAAACTGCTACAGGGCTGATCTCATATCCACCAACCTGTTCGTATATTACCAGCTGCCATAAGGCATCATTTATGAATATGCTGCTATATGCAACATGCTAATGGTATGATTAAAATATATTTCCCGTTATAATCTGATCCTGAGACGAGATTCTGACGTACCCAGTTGGCCTTTGATTAAGGGCACGTCTCGAATTCTCATCCATTTTGTTGATACTTTTTCTCAAAACCACATTAAATCATATATACGACACCCGCTTTATTATTATTAAATACAAACTGGTATCAAATTAATAAAAACTCTCTGGTCAGTAAAAATCCTATCTTGACTTGGTTTAACCGTCAAAGTTTTACCTGGTTGAAGCTAAATATAATCGTACCATAAATCAAACTCTTAGTCGGTAATAAAAATGATATAAACACAGCGCTGTCCTCATTTGTCGACGGTTGAACTGCAAAACATAGCAGAGTAGTTATCGGACTGGACATGGGCGGTGAAGCTCATATAGTGCCGAAGCGATTGATGGCGAAAAAATCTACTTACTCTCAGAGAACACATGGTGGCCGGAATGAAATATCGTTCAACAGTTAACTCGCTACCAAAATATACCGAAATACTCTTAGCTATCATCGCATGGATACGGGTGAGATGTGTGGCCTTTTGTACAACCAGACAGATGTATAAATCTAGATAGAGAGTTAGATGGGCCATGGTATAGTCTCATTTCCAGTATATAACTGGTTTAAACAAACAATTATTTCCTGAATCAGAAAATGTATTTGCAAACGGGCAGTGCCTATTACATTAACGCATCTTCAGTATATAATTGGCTTTACTTTGATTTTCCTTTGAATGCATATTTAATACAGGCGCTAACCCTAACCAGCTTGATGCCATTTAGGCATCGTTGTGCGGTTTAGTCTTTAACGAATTGGTGTAATTCTCAAGCCTTAAATTTGGAGCTTAGAGTTTTATGAACAAATTATAACTATTCCATGTCAACATGAATTGGCAATTTGGTAAAGAAATCCAGTTCATAATGATATGAGTACATATGAGTTAATAGCTTCGTTTCCAGTTAGATGAACAAAGCTTTTTGCGCGTAACCTAAAACCTGATATACAGGTCATTTAACAATTATAATGTGGGAAAGGGCCAAAACGACCAAAAGTGGCTTACACAGCGTTTATAAACGAGCTCCAAACTACTAAATGATTAAAATCTGTGTCCACGGGAGACGGCCACCATATCAGATGTACATAACAGTGACATGTGGGCAGCCTCTAGTTCCATTGCTGCTCACGGCTAAAAGCTGTTGTAGGAGATATGGTCCTGTCAATATGACGTATCAAAGTTTCCGTTAATCGGATGTTAAGCTTGTGTTTCATACTTTGGGGGAAATTAGCCCTTCGACCTGAGTGTATCTTTCACGGAAATAGGCTGTCATTAAGGCTGCCGATATGTCGCCATGGCACTGTCCTGACGTGTCTAATTTGACAGAGGTGCTCGACCTGACGTGTTGTTTGCCAGTAGGTAGGTCATCAACGGATTCACCTTATGTAGTTCTCCTTCGCTTTGTCACAGGATTAATTTCGTACCACTGTTTTCAAACCCGATCATTATGTCCCAAGAAAACGTTATGAATAGCTCATGCAATTCAAATACGGGACATCTTGCATAATGTCGCAAGTCCTGATGTGATTTCATAGTATTAATCAACAATTTATGTGCATTAAGCGGGAGCTAATCCTTCATTGCTTTAACACTTAATGCAATACATTAAATTTACCCCCAATGATCAACCTTGGTACGTTTATCTTTAATCCTTCATTGCTTTTACACTTAATGCAATACATTAAATTTACCACCAATGATCAACCTTGGTACGTTTATCTTTAATCCTTCATTGCTTTTACACTTAATGCAATACATTAAATTTACCCCCAATGATAAACCTTTGTACGTTTATCTTTAATCCTTCATTGCTTTAACACTTAATGCAATACATTAAATATACCCTTATCCTTAAAAGTTATAAATTATAACTAGAATTCGAATATTCTAAATTGTCCAAGAAAGTGGAATATAATATCATTATATTTACATTCAATTCGATTGAATGTAATTGCTTTATTTATAAATGTTATGTGCTGGTGATAAGGGTTCTATCCAGAGACTCTTCGTATGAGCGTGGAAACCTTAACAGATTGTATGCCTTGCCTCTACCGTCTGATGTAGGTGTTGTGGCCGTTGAATCGACCTGGCTTCATTTCCCAGGATACTAATCCAAGTACAGCAATGTTATGGGGAATCTCCCATCCATCAGACTGTCATTGGATACAAGAAATGCTTGCTTCACGTCCGAAATAAGCCAATTAATCACGATATTTTACATACACGTAGTATTGATTGTGGCAACTTTATAGCAATTCACATAAGAATGTATTGTTTTTGATTTTCCCAAAAGCAATCGGAAATGCAGGTTAAACTAGTCTTTTGCATTCCGAAAAGGTTTCTTTCCCAAAAGCTGCTATCAGTTCAATAAATCGACGACTTGTCTCTTACACAAGAAAACCTAAAGAAGATTTGTCAATCGTTAGAGGTTGTGTAATGTTACACTAATCAGGATTGGGTTTTCTATTTCAAAAGAAACTAGCAATGGAATGACGTCAGAGTAGGAAGATCTCACGGTCGCATAGAAAACCAAGACTTACCCCAAGCTCCCGTGGTTGGCTACATTGCCTAGCTAATTACACGTTGTCTAGGTTTATCCCGAACTCTCGAGGAACACATATCCTTAACGCGCCTATTAAGTTCTCAAATAATAATTTAGGCTCCAATGGCACTAAATACCATTCAAACACATCCCGGAAATCCGCATTACATAACGATTAACGAATGTTCCATAAAAGAACGAATTACATCATAGCAATCCTCCGCTGACTCATAACGTTCTATGCCAAGTGTCCAGATATACGTCAATAGGATAACTGCCTCTTTTGATGTTTGTAGTCTTACCCTTTAAATGGATAAATAATCTGCCAAAACGTCACTTTGTTATTTTATTTATAAGGTAAGTACAGAATTCAATATTTGACAAAAATAGGCGTAGAATAAAAACACTTTTAGATTCATGAACAACTTTTTATAATTGGTTGTTCTTTTCCTCTCCCCTCTGGAAATAAAAATGAACTAGTCTGAATCGAATGTGTTCAGCGATGCTCTATTTTTTTTCATGTCCTTACTCAGAGCTGACTTGTTTGTTTTTAGGCTGAAATTGCCCAAAATGCTACAAATGTCAAATTTTGGCGTTTCGAAAAACAAAATAGCACTTAAAATTTGATTGGGTATCGTAAGTTTATGCGATAACTGATAATTACAATGAATTGTCAGCAGTTTTGGGATGCGACTTTGTTTTACAACAAAACAACAGACAATTGATTGTTATTCGCAGTTATCTGATTGATTAGCGCTCAAAATCATGCTTTGGGTTATTTTGGGTAATCACGAGGTACAGCCTTGGTTATGCGTCGGCTACGCAACACACCGAATAATTGTCTCACCCTAACCTATTCGTGGATTCTTTAACGATAAATGATTTAAATGTGTTTTTCTTTTTTGTTTATTTTTTGGCGAGTATTGCAACGTTTATCGCAAAAAATCTAGCGGAATACTTAAAACTGCATGTATCAACTGTGTGGTCATTTTTACCTAATCCGCGCCTGACAATGTGTATTAACGAAATAAACGAATGTATGCCATATAATTTATAACTACCCTAAATAATTCCAACGTTATATATAATATCGGTGAAACTGAATATAATTTCGTGCCCCCCCCCCTCCCCCCCTTCCCCCCTTACACAATAGAAGGAAGCCCAATGTGATTTATGTTTCACAAGCCGATTCATAATTTATCGTCAGTAATTAGTGTTTGACTTTGTTGCTACCATTTGGAGTCCTTAGCCGTTCTTCCATTATGACTACATTATGGTTTAGTTGTACCACAGTTATGTAACGGTTTGTAGGGGTTGTTTGAAAAAAAAAATCATTTTGATTGGCGAGGCAGAACGGATATGTTACACCTGATCAATAAGCACTTGGGAGACCAGATTTGGAAACTGTAGTATCGATTAATGAAGCTCTTATGCGACGATTGTTTTCGATCCTGTCACTCGAGGTCCCGCTAGGATTTGTCGGCGATGTGTGTCAAACTAATTGTACACACTACTTAACCTAGCCCAGTTTAGAGACAATCCAAGTGGTAACCGCCATTAAGATGTATTTCTAAACTAGGTTAGTCTGTAAATATTGAACTGATTAATTCAACACATCCAGGTATGCACGCATATATGTATATTCCAATAGTTCCATCACGCAGTACTGACAAATTATGTTATTTCTTAATGAGTTATAGACTTTAGTTCAGCTCCAGTGATATTGTACAGGGAAATGTCTTAATCCTGATGTTATCTACGCATGGTCGAAGGGAATAATGGTTAACATTTTTTAATTTTTATCGTTGAAATTGGAGAGAAAAGTTGAACTTTCGCTTAACTATTGTTTTTTTTAATGGAACACGCGTTAATGGGTGTCTAAAAAGTCAAAATACTTTGCGCAAATATTAATTCTGGGTGATATTTTCTGGGGCTTTACTAGAAGGATTTTGACGTGACAAAGCTCCTTCTGTGAAGCACTGTGTAAAGATTTGTTTCTGTTGACTTCCGGAGAACCCTTAATGATCTGCTATTCAACAGTCCGCCTGGCTAACTGTAAGATCGTGTAACTCATGTTGGACAGCTTGATATATCGAAACGAACTCGCTGTCAAAAGCTCAGGCTATAATTAATATGCTTAGGGAACATATTGATTACATTCATATTAGGTTATAAACTGCAGCTCGTAACTCTCTCAACTAATAATGGAAACTCCTGCAAAAAAGGTAAGTCCGGTTCAATTAATCTGATCACATGATAAGACCAGCGCCTTGGTAATTGAGTCAGGTTAGTGCGCAAGTTTGTCCACTGTAATATAACTTTGTCACGCAGAAGTCGAACGCGTTTAGAACCACCGGAAGAGACGCCATGGCAACCGACATACCTCAGTTAGCATATGTACTTCTAGTTTACTCTGTGGATATATAAAATTAGAATTACGTTCTTCTCTGTTGCCTGGATTAATTTAAAAACATATTTAATTCATTTATTTATTCTACCTGCGTATTTTATTAATAATAAATCTGCACTATAATGCAATAATTTTGAGATTAAAGGTCCTTCAGCAAATTTAATGTTTCTTTTTTATCAGAAAATTTTGACTTTGTCCATATAAAGAAACAGTCCCGTTTGATTGATTGCAGATTATTTTCTGATAAGCGGTAATTGAATTGAACTTGATATAACCTATGTAAAGATTATTATTCAAGTGTGGTTTCCCCGACACGAATTGCTTTCCTCTTCTGTGTATTGACGGGTTAAGTATTGCACATACCATAAGCTTAGAAAGCAAAATAGACAAGTGTCCGTCCCCATTTAAAATCGGGTAACACCTACTTAGAGTAACATATATAACGGGCTGTTGAGGGGTTTTCTATCAAATTGGCATTTTGTTCTTAGTTGGGACGAAAGGCAAGAAAGGCTTGTGAAATTGCATTGGTCCTTTGAACATGAAATCTGTACAAAAAAATCACCCCGCTTAAAACATAATTCGGGCGAAGGATTATGTGTAAATCAAGAGTCTGTCCATCAGATATTCGGGCATGAGACGTTGTCATGGTGATCAAAGCTGAGAAAGGACGTCTTAAGTAGTTGAAATAGGGTTGTTTTTTATTCAGCCACCATAGTTTCATATCGGAAAGTTTACTCGTGTTCAGCTGCAGAAATAATGGATTTCTAGAAAGCTTTTGATAGTTTGAGCCACTTTAGATTAAAATTACTCGGTCTCTGTTGTTGCTGTAAAGAGATTGCGAATGGAAGCGAATTTAAGTACTCGTCCTCCACGACTTGGACATGAATGAAATATGTTAACGGACAGTTTGCACAGAAATGGCAAAATGACGTGTCCAGTTGGAGCTCTTCCCCGACCATATGCTTTCAAGTGTCCTGATGTGTATTCCCAAGCAAGCAGTCAATACTGCATCAGTTGACAGTTGCCTTTTATTACAAGTATATTGTTCTCCTAACGAAGTTGATTTTCACCGGCGAGCGTAAGGCAGTATCTGTCGATATGCAGTATGCTGCCAGTCAGCCGTCCCTTTCTGATTGCTGATGTTTTGCTGAAATTACTGAAGAGGAGCCTTGCTGTTTTACGTTTAAGTACAGTTCGTTAAGGTAAGTTTACAGTCAACTATTCTGATCACTAAATGTAATGTAATAGTGCAAAGGTTTCGCTGATAGTCCATAGTTGATTCCATAAGTACATTCGTGGTGCAATCCTCCAGCATGGTATCCACTGCAATACACAATTGACAAACCGGCTGACTGCTACATCCGATAAGAGCAATTTAGCTCAAATCAGATAAACACAACAGATGCACCTAGCACAGTTTGTGTATGATTCACCACTTTGTGGGCTCTGCTACACGTCACCTTGTGATGTCTGTGTATCATTTACAAAAAACAATACTGATTCACATGCTGTGATGTATTATTCCCCAAATCGAATAGCACTTTAACAAATGTGTGCTTCTTTATCGGACTGGATAGGTATTGTTCATATGTTTGGTGCGGCTTTGTTGTTTGATCACTTGCTGACTTTCAAATTTCATTTCGATGTCAATCGCAATGCATTGATATTGTGTGGTGAAAAACCCGTTTTAAGAGCACCCACATAGCCACCCC
>JAVFBX010034412.1:0-20204 GCA_034783855.1 Mopalia kennerleyi | reverse complement strand
CCCGTCACCCACCTCCCCCTACCCTCTCACACTATTCACCATAATAAAAAACGCGCCCACTATAAGGCGCGTTTAGAATAAGACATTAACAATGACTCAGAAACAGGACGATCTTTTGCCAGGTTTACAGGTGTATCCAAAACCTATATAATGTTTTAATTTGAGTTCAAGGTGTTCTAGTTTATGTGTGTTTGTCTGAGATGAAACGTTTTAACACGTACCTCTGATTCTACTCTTGGGTAGTCTTTATCAAAACCAACTATCCGTTAGTTTATTTCCTTAGCACACTAATCATTAAATTCCCAACACTGTTGTTATTGTTACTGTAAATAACTGTAAAACACCTTGATCAGCTGTCGTTGACTGGTGCAAGTGTTTATTGGTTTATAGTTCACGGTGTGGGTGGGGGGTAGCCAGGTGTACATTATGGCTACGATGGGGTTATTACTGCAAAGAAACAAGATCTTAACGGCTGTGCTCGTCATCACCATCGCCAGAACCACCTATATAGCACAATCCTAAACAAGTCTTAATTGTGGTGCCATTTTAAGTGTTGTGTCGATGTGATGAGGCCTTAATTGTGGTGCCGGTATAATGATGGTTCCAGCTAAATTGTTGCGCGCCAAAATGCTGATACCACCTACATTGCGTTGCAGTCATAGTCGTGGTACTATGTAAATTGTGATGCCGCCTTTAATTTTTGTGGCGTAAAATGTGTACAACAGAAATAACTGGAGACTCTTCAACAGTTTAACTGTATCGTTTCATAGTACTGTCATAAAAGTTAAAGTTTCGCCAAGACCAAAGATCACATGCAGAATTTGTAGCGGTGTGATTATACACATTTCAGATTTAAACAGTCATATTTCAGAAAATTGTGGAACTGATTCGGGTATTGATCAGAATGATGCCCTTGTATTCTCCGTCAGGAAGCGGCCGGCCATCTTCAACTACTCGAACAACTAATGTTCCGTGGATAATAGAGTATCAGGAAGGTAGCAGACATCCTTCATCTATCAGAAAGGTTTATTACACATTTCCAAAATTTAATGAAATAAGTATATTACTATTCTAACAGGATTTCCAGTTCGTAGGAATTTTTGTGTGATACCAGAAACTGATACACGTTATTGTAGACTATCTTTGAAGACATTTGTTTCAAGTTCTGGCATGCTCTTGTAGAGATAACAAATGGAATGCCACAAGCCATAGGAAACATTATCGGCATCCGTAATCCTGTACAGTGCCTGGTCTTTCAGCTTTGTGTCGAGCTTCATTGTCAGTTTTCATATCTATTTCCATACCACTTCACATGTCCCTTCGGATACAATTAAAACGCACTGGTTAGCTTATTGGCAGGTAAACCATAGTGAGTGCGTAGATGAAATATGATGACCTGCATGTACAATTTGTTCTCATAATACACAAACAAACACTGGCACCCGATTGCTTAGATTATAAGTAAATATGACAAGCGATCCAGTGCTTTGTAAGTAATTGTGTAATGGTTTTATGGTAAGTGTGTCAAATCTAACAAGTAAATTATGAACTGGTTCTTTTGAATATGCAACATATAATCAGATTCTAACACAACAAAAGATGTTCGAGAGGCGAAATTGAATTGATTTTGCTTTCAACTATATTGTGTTCTTCGTCGAACATTTCTGACTACGATATTGTCAGCTAAGCCGGTATGTCATCATCACCATTACTGCAAAAACTGATAAAAAGATGGAACCGAAGGAAAGAGAGAAGTGTTCCTGTCCGTGTCTGTTTTCTTATTTATTCTAAAATTATCCATGTAGGGCTACGGTTTTTAAAAAACAAAGTCAATGTATGATAGTCTGCATGGTCTGGTTTTAAGCTCTCGGTGTGTTTCTTTAACTTAAATAATTATGGTATATATTGTGGGCTGTACATTGACTAATGACTGTAGTTTACCTTTTAAAATCCTTTCCAACCATTACCTGTAACAATACCAGCATTGATGCAAATATGATGATTTACTTACTTACTTATTTGTCTTATTGCCATGTCCATTCAATTGAATCATTTATGCCAAGACTTTATGACTCGATACTGAATAGTTTATATAAACTTTATTGACAAACTGTTATCAATGATATCTTCTAAATGCAACTGGCAGCAGTACAATAAAATAAAAGGAAAACATCTAATTAACCGGCAACAACAAGGTTTTGTATATTAACTGTAAAAAAAAATATAAGAAAATAAATAAATAAATGAATAAGAAAAATACAATAATAGTAAAGATATATATCGAAGTTGATGAATATTGTGCTCCACAAGCTATGTGTACTTTTTTGGATTTGACACAAGCTAACCCAGAGTATAAGCTAGAGCAGGCCTCTGGTGAAAGGCAATTTGCTTCAGGCTGCGTTGTTCTGTCTTCATTTTTAATTTTGCACTGGGGGAACACTACTTTATCGGCTCACCGGATCACTTCACATTATATGGTGATGTTAGCGTTGCTATATTGTTGAAGCAACAAATCAATTAATCGATCGCCAGACAATTCGTTTTTTTGGTGGCCCCAATTGGTTCCACTGTTTAAACAGCTATATGTGATTAGGGTTGAAATGATATACATTCACTTATACAATAGCCCATTCTGTAACCATCAAATATCATCTAGCTTTTCAACTTAGACTTTCAACATTCAAAATGCTTCGGGTATATGGCCAAGCGGTCTATACACCAAGTCATGGAGGTAAGACGTCGACAGTTTCAATCAAATGACAATATCCATAGCAACAGGTCGCTTAAAGGGAAAGACAACTGTTTTTTTACCTAAATTTATTATTGTTATTACATGTTTTCAAAGACAACCATTAGTATTGCATTTGCATTCGAATTAGCATAGCCGTTAATTTGTTAATTTAAAAAGCGGACCTGACGTCATTGTACCAACACACGGTAGCTATATCATCTAGTAGTAGCTGTCCCATATTGCCTGCACTGGTGGATGCTTTCATATCAAGCCGAAATTGAGGGTTGCTTCCCCGAGCGAAACAACAACAACAAACAACCGCTTGTACAAATCAACCTGGTACTAAAAACCGGATTTTATAAAACCGCATGTCAGCATGTCTTTGAGGTCTAAACACAGTTGTCTTTCCCTTTAACCAATGGGGATTAGCGTTGGGAATAAAGGGAGCTTACTCTTGTGAGGTCGCTAAATCCAATACGGTCCCATGTGATAACAAAATTATTTAACAGAATATAATGGGGTTTTTTTTTTAACTAATAAATAACGTTTTACTTCTTTCTATTAATGTTATTTGTTTTTCTTAGTCCATTGACCTTAATCACCGTTCAAACAATTTAAAAATATATAGGCTAGCCTATGTCACTTGTTTCTCTTTATTTATCTTGGGTTCAATTTTGACCCAAATAAAGTTTATTTAGGGGAATTACATGCTTTGTTTCGGTCAGACCTACTTCAGATACTTTTAGTTTGGACTCATCAATGGGGTTTATTTTTTAACTGTAAAATGCATATTGGGCCAACTCGGTTTTATCGTTTAATGGTGCATACTTGTTTTGTTATAAACGCCATTGTTTAATTGATTTTATTCTGATTTAATTTAATTTAATTATTTTATTTATTCATTGATCATGATATATAAACCTAAAAGTACCGTCCGATGGAATTTATCTGTGAATATATTTAACTAAAAAACGAAGAGCCATCATTTTTTTTAATATTGTTTTGCAATATTGTGTTCCGCGTAAAAAATCTAAAAGTGAGATAAAATAGTGAAAAGGACGGTTAGAGTGTTCTTACAACACATGCATCATGTATTTAGTACTACAGTAGCAGGTAGCTGTACCGGTAAATATGCTCTATTTACATGCATTTAACTTACTTTTCTCCTCGATTATAATTCTTTCACAAAAAACTATGTTACACTCTTTTCATTAAAATAATCAATGTGAGTGGTTATTAAGAACAGCCTGCATATAGAGCAATTTCCTTGACAGTTTTTGTCGCCGACGGAGAATCGCCCGGGTGGCGGTCGGGATTAGAGGATGACGTTCTTGTTAGACATGTTGCACTAAGTGTGTCTCTTATCTGGTGTCATCGGTTTGACCGAAAAGGCCCTCGGTCCGATTTTAGGGCCTTACAGAAAGACGCATTTCTGGTACCTATTGTTATTCTAATACTATTATTTTTGTGTGTCTAATGACATATTTTTTAGAACTTTTTGAGCCAAAGGTACGCTCATAACATACAACGAGTTTTAAAAATGTATATACACCATTGGCTCTTGATATCTAGTCTCCATTAGCCCCCTATGGTGTCAGTCTCGCACTAATCATTCTTGTATTTGCAACGGCTGAAATGGACAGTCAGTAGTAAATATATGTAAAAGCCGCTGCACATTGGAGCGTAAGCCAAAGGCAGTATATATGCCGAGACTTTAATAACGATTTTTTTAAATTCTTTTTTAAAATTCTAAACCACTGTTTTGCAAGTGGCATAAGACAAGAATTTTAGGGCAGTCTCTTCTGATGGTCTTGCTCGTTGAAGCTACCATTGGAAGGATATTATTTTGCCCTGTCCAAAATACTTCAAATGTAATGTCTTTGCTACATGTATGTAGGTATCCGCTGTCGGATGCACTACGAGTGAAATGCCCTTCAATCAAACGAACTAACAAACGATGTGCATCTGAGATTAAGGCCTTCTTTAGGCTATATATTCATTAATCTGGAAGGAACATGGCAATAATATATGCATTCGCACACCCTCAGACCGGTGACTGGCGAAGGGCTTCATTGGTTAGCCATCCCCAAGTTAACTGATTGACCGTCTGCCATACTTGCAGAGTGGCCATCGCTGACAAATTGTTCATGGCTGCAATCTGATTAGCTTAGTTACTGCTTGATTGATTACACCAACTGCTTGTCCGACTGACTGATTGACTTACAACTTGATTTTTTTATAGACATAACAAACGAATCACCAAGGAGCCTATAAATTACAATCGTATATCGAGGGCTTACGGCCATGTCTTAAAGGTTAACGTGTCTGCTTGAATGTATTTATCCTACATGTACCTCGATTTTAAACCGTCCACTGGTTTGAATCCCTCTTTCGACCGCTTAGGTATTAAAGTAATTTCCTCTGTGTGGCTGTGTCAGTTGCGGGGATGATTTTAACGAGATTTCCTCCCGGTTCCCGTTTTTATGCAAGGGAACTGTATAATGGACACTTTGTCGCCATTTAAGTGAAACGTCCTAGAGTACGACGTCAAAGCCCAATCAAACAAACAAAACCCTATATCGAAATGGTAAAAAGTACTTGTCTGATTATTCTACACGTGTATTGTCATTTTGGTTATTAGCAATTTATGTGCATACAACATATGTAGCATTTTTATGGACTTGACAACTGGTGCTAAGTCCTTGCTTTTCCAACGGTGGAAACGTTACTTTAAAATGATGTTAAACCCTAATAAAAAAAACAAACGATGTATGAGTTGTGACAGACTGGTGATTAGGGCTAGTCACTTTATCGCAAAATCACGTATCTGTTCCTCATTTCGCCTTACCATAACGACATGCCAGAAAGACCGAGGTGACTCAGTATTGGGCGGCTACAGAAACTTCATGTTGCTCTGGTACTTTTTGTATACATGTAAAGAGCCAGACATAACTGATGTTTGTCTGGCGTATTTGCCGAGAAACTTCTCATTGTACGTTATCAATTTTTTGTTGACAGTGTTATCGTAGTTCGATCGCTTGGTCTGGTATTTGAGTGAAATAAACTCAAGCACGGCATGAAACCACACTTAAACAAACAAACCTATGTGCCTATCGCATCCATGTAGTTTATATATGTTAACATGAAACATTCTGGGGTGAACATTATAAGTGGATTATGCTATCGCAAATTATGCAAAAATGATAGATAAACCCATTGAATTCTTAACCCAGGAACTGTCTTTCAATAATTAATCCGTATATTATTTCTTCCACAGATGTGATACTTATTGCAAGATTATATCCGCGACATTTACAATTTGGCCACGTATGAATTATTACTGTGAAACGGGGACAGAAAACTACTAAATCATAAGGTAAGTAAATTTATATGCTATATCCTGGATACAGGGCATTTAGTGTTTTTATTACATAACAGCACAAGTTGTCTATCATAATCGCTTTTTCAGGACACAGCAGATTTAGACTACTACCATGTGGAGTAAAATGGCAACAGCTAACCGTACATACTTCATGAAAAATCTGGGAACGTTTCTGTACATAATTTATTGTCAACTCGACAAATAAAACATATGCTTTATTGTTTACGCCTATCTTATAATGTTAAATTACAAAATGCCGATCTTGTTCGACTTTCGAATGATAGGAAGGATTTTCCTCTTGCCTTGGTAATCTATGAGCTATCGTTGATTTTCGGCTCTTGTCATTTTACTGTCTCATTTCGCCATTTGATTGGTGCCACGGTCTTGTTCGTTGATGTCCTTCATTCATTTGACTGCCATGCTGTTAGCGGAGTTCAATAGCCTTTTTACGACGTAAAAGTTCAAGCAAACAAATCCTATCTGCCTGCTTGCTTAACACACATCTAGGAATATGTGAATATTTCTTGATATTAAGAGTCCCTCCGGCTCTAGAGGGGAACAATGTCCAGTGGGAATGATGTAAATGTACAAACTTCAAAGACGATTCAGTTTAAGTTCGGCCGTGCCTAGATATATTTTTATACGAATTAGTAACGAATTCAGAAAAATCCCTGAAAGCTTCGAAAGACAATAGTATGGATACAATTTGCCCAATAGCGTTTCCTTCGCGTTGTAAGAACCCATGTTGTAATGTTGTATTCAATGCATCCCTTTCCACACCCTCTGGGCATGGTAGAAATGCAGAAATGTTTCAAAGAGTTGTAGTTCATTGAACTAATCGAAAAAGCACGTATCTCTAATGTAACTAATACACCATTAAACAATGTGTAAGATGAGAATCAGTGTTGATGGGTTCATGGTATACAGCCATGCTTCTAATTTTATTGATAAAAAAAACAGCCCTTACATTTGTGCCAAGTTTCCTGGAGCAAATATGATATATCGGTATTTATTACAAACATAAATTCTCCGAAATCGTTTCCCCTTGGTTTTGGTTTGTAGCATTTCTATTGCATAATCCGACTTCTCCAGCCGTGAACGGTGATAAGCGAAATTGTTAAGCGTATTCTGAGCATAGCATATCTTAACTCAATAGTTACAGAACGTCTACTGCATGTTGATGTAATTCGCTACTGTCGCCCCCAGGGTTCTCCAGATTCCCGGCGCGGCTATGGTAGCATATATATTCACCATGACTGAGCTAATAAGGTTTAATTACGGTCCGATGATCTTTTCGGGTAGAAGCAAACTCTATTAGCACGAATCAGAATTAAATCCACTTAGCGTAAGAAATAACAAGCTGTGATTTCTCGCGTCATCTATCATACATCGAGCCAAAAATGAACGGACTCCTTACTAATTGGGGCCCTGGGACAGATCGTAAACCCCTGTATTCGATGCACCATTCTGGTCTCTAATAACTACTTTTCACAATGTATAATATTATAGCTATCGTTGATATTCACCAGCTTTGAAATGCAACTATACCCACTTCGAAATTCAAAATATTTTTTCTATTGTTATTGAATTGTATATATATTCTTTGTTTCATTTTACAACATTTTCGTTTTACGAGTTTATAACGATTTAACCCATATCAAATGTGTGTGGTTTTATCTTACTTGTGTCTTGTTAATTCACAGTTTTTCAATAAATATATTTTCGCGGAAAAATAACAACATATTGAAAAAAGAAGCAGTGGACATGTATAGGGTTTTTATTGTTCTGAGATTATATCAAGGCCTCTTCGACACGATGCCCATGGCATTTGCTTTGGTAGACAGTAGGTATATATCGAAGAACATCTGATTTATTTGCTCTTTATTTGACAATATATTTGAAACTGTGTAACAAATAAGATGATATATTCGGAGAAGGCGCACTACAGGAGATGCAAGGATAGATTCTGGATTTAGAGAACCATATTGCGTAAAATTCCAGAAAAGTATAGGTCTGGTGGTCGTTACCGAAATCTGGAACAGTAAATGCTACCGTTATACTGGACAGTTCAATCGTGTCAAGTTGTACGAAGATATTTTTCGAACTTGGAAAAATCTTGAACCTATATATGGTGTGAGGCCCAGTCTTCCAGTAAAAATGATAGCATTCTCCTTTTTTTTACAGACAATTCTTAACACGTGCCTTAACTTAAATCTTCCAATATATTTGCCAAAGTATTTAGCTAGTTTGACTGCATTGTAAAGAGTAACCTTTTTTGTCTTGCCGGAAACACCTGTCGTTGTTGTGGCAAGGGATTTTGAAAAGGGCAGACTTTTGTCTATGTCGGAAAGCTTCATTATAGGTTAATCTCATGTGGATCCGAATGGTGACCATCTGCACGAATCGGCTAAATAAGCATTTTAACATAGTAATGCATTCTTGCCGGTATGTCTGTATGATTACACAACATCCAAGTAAAAATAGCATACCATTTGATTAAACAGTGAAATATGTTGAAATATTGAAACATTTCAATTTACATTTCAAAGTATTCTTAGGCACTGAGTGACACTAACAGTAGACATACGCGAGGTTTCCTATGAGTCTGTCTGGTGAAATCAACTTCTATCCCTTTAGACTGGCGAGGTTATGAGGTCATCTGGCAAAACAATTTCTCCCTGAACTAAGTAAGGAAAACCGTTAAGACATTTTTTATTCCTCGTCCAGCTCTATGTTCTTTATTGGAACAACTGTCATCAGCGTGACGGAAGCTGCTGTTAAAGGCCGGACGCGTATGTCTGTACCTGTCTGTCATTATGACAGAATGGCATAAAAAGCCAGGAGAATGCTCTGTAGACGTCCGACGAAGGACTGACCCTACTGCTCTGCCGTTCAGTTTTGTGTTCAAACAATGGTATGTCTTTGTTTCATTAATTATATCTTATTAATATATTTCCACGAATGAACGGGTATACGCTTTAACCGTCTCACTTGGCAGTGCCTCTGGCTTATTTTATTAATACAGATACTTTTTTTAGATGCCTTTGATCTGAATATTGGATTTGAGACCAAACGATTTATATATAAATTTTGCTATTTTGAAGTGACAGTGTTTTCGCTGATGTGGCGGAAGTGTAAGAGACCGGACTTCTCCGCCTGCGTCCATTGTTTGATGTCTTGGTCGACTCGATTCAAAGTGTATCACGCTGCTGAATCTTTTTCAGTGCACCGTTTAGATTTGTGGCCACTGTCAACCTGTCTTACAAAACATGCTGGAATGGCGGCTTGATAATGACAATAGCCGGCATACACGTGAAATGTGTATTTTATGTCATACTTTGATATGGTGTGTTTGTTTGATAGGGGATTAACGTCATGCTCAAGGGTATTTCACTTAATTGACGACGGATTGTCCACTCCACGCTGTTTATAGCCTAATTACATGGAACACCGAGAGGAAACCTCGTAAAAACCACTCCCGAGATTGCCAGAGCTATATCGGGTGAATCAAGGCGTCTGGTCCACAGGCGGACTGGATTCCATTAAAGGTGCATCGAAGTAGGATTATTGAGCGCACTCCCTAGCCCCTTATACCACGGCCGTGGGCTGGCATATTTTGAACATTTCCATTTATTTCGGTTTGACTCCCTACTTAGAACGACAGTAGCGGTGGCTTAGTTTTTAACATGTTTGGATGTTCCGCCCACAGTTTCGATGCATCCCACCGACGGCAGGGATACAAGAGAGTTACATCAGGGGACTCCAGCAATCACGAGGTAACGTTTTACAAGGTTTCTTCACGGTTCAACACCGTATTTAAGTATGAATACTGATTAAGAAATGTACAACCTGTCGTCATTATGAGCCCCAATCAAACAAACAACCATTATTTAGAATATGACGCTTGAATTAACCTTGAAGATAATTGTTGAAAGAGTGTTTTAATCCATCTATAAAAATACGTAGACATTGTAAAAAACATTTAACTTATTTCCACTTGGTTTATATGCTGACAGCTGATCTAAGTGGTTTGTTGGATTTCTCTTCTTTGAGATCGGTTCATTATATGAAACGATCAACCAACGAAGTATAAGTTAATATAATAACCAATCAATCAATGGATGGATGGAGGGAAAGATGAATAAATGGGTACATAGATGGATGGGCGTACCGTTGATTGATTGATTTATTGATCATCGATTGATTGGTTGATAAGCAACTTATTGGTAACAATTTAATTGTTCATCCTGATTAGGCAACGATACGTTAAACCATTGAAATAAAAACCAACAACCCCATGATATCCACTGAAGCCGTCAATTTCAATTGATTTGATAAGGATACTTTAATGCGTCTTCATATATGGCAAAAATAGGCGACCACAATGCAAGGCTTACCTAGACATTGTACCCATACCATCTCATAAACACAATTATATATATTGGATATGGTCCGGCTTCATAATAACTAATGTTCAGTGCCATTTCAATGTATAATCAGTGTTATAGAATGGAATTATTGTAAGGCATTGATACGGACGTACTGATGTGTGAGCTATCAATCCCAAAAGACGTCACTAATAGGAGAACACAGTTTATGCAGTGGAAATAATTGCAGTAAGACACGGTATGAATGATCTAAATATAGAGATTCTGTACCATGATATGGAGGCAGTTCTTTTTAATAACGGGCGATAATTAATTCAGTTCGCCTTTGAGCAGGGAATTTTGTTCAATAAACCGTCAGATATTAACTGCCAAAAGCCGATAAATAACAAATCGGATGTATCCAAATTGAAGTCTTTGTTTTCTAATAACCTATTTTTTCCATGCCGTTATGAAGTGCTGAAGTAAATTATAGCGGTTTCTATCAGATATTAAAATGTATGAATATGGCATAAAGTTTTCATCTATTAATGAGCTACTTCCTGCGTTTAAATACTGTGATAATCGTGGCTGATGAACAACTTTTTGTAGCTTTGATATAAAGCAAAACCAAACACATTACACATCGTTACTAGGATTTTTAGTGTTGTAAAGTTAGACGAAGATCGGCACTGAAACTGATCGAAACAGCATGTGTGGAAAGTGGCGGTAACTTAAAGCAACTCATTGGAACTAGCGCCAACTTATGGGATGCATTCGCTTGCCGATCTGCACGCTCGAGCAAATAATTATCATTTTTTAGCGAGTTGCAGTGAGCCATTTTGTAACTATGAATTATCATCTAGATTTTCACCGCAGACACACAACTTTGGGATAAACCTGCTCCATCAATATCTTAACCCGAATTCACGAGGCGGCGCTCTATTTTTAGCCAAAGTTTAAAAATAAACAGCTGTATGCTTAACAATTTGAAAATGTGTAATGTGTGTCAACATAAAACGGAACAATTATTTTATTTAATAAATTTGTTTTGATCTACAGCTGAATGACGTCATAGCATAGTCCCAGTGTATTTGTCTGGCGACGACTGCACAATTTTGCCGTAATTTATCGAAAATCATTACATTCAAAATGGTCCTGGTTTATGACCAAGCGGTCTGTACGCGAGACATGGAGGTAAGGCGGCGACGGTTTTAATCAGATGACAGCGTGTTTCACCGATCTACGCGCTTTCTGCAACCGAAGTTGTTTCCGTGACACGTCACGTGATAGCTTAGAAATAAAATGATGACCGATGGGGAAAACAAACTGATCTATCTACATAGTTTGAAGCCTAGACTCATCGTCGAACCGGTTTTCTTACCACACTAGTATAAACTAGTAGCCCGGGACATCAGCATCATGTCATCCTTATGCCTGAGTGCCGGCAACCTCCGACTCCACTGGTAACAAGGAAAGACGCAACACCATATTGGCCTCGTTGTTATTTGATATTTTCATAAATGATAATTTGTAAATAGAATCATTCTCTCCCCACACCATAACACTGGCGCAGCCATTTTAGATAGATCATGTGATTAGAGCAACCTCTAGTCAATTGCGGTTAGTTTCGACGATCTACGCGCTCTGCAATAAGTTGTCGTCAATTTCACTCAGTTCCGACAATCCTCACGGAACGTGTAGATCAGTTTCAGGTAGTTTCATGTCGATCTACGTTAAGCTGCAGTGTGCAAATGTTTGCATTGAATAGGTTTCGATCGAAAATTGAAGCCACTGTTATACAATAGGCTGATTTATGATCTTATCAACCTTCAGCCATTATTCTGTCTGTAAGTGGTATGCAACTAGCCTTGTCACGCCCTTTGTACTAAGCCCCGGAGTGATAATAATTTTTAAACAGAGCAAATACACAATGAATTTGAAACAGAACTGAGTAGGGCGTTGAACACCAACCAATCTATCTATCTGACCAATTGTGTCTAGAGTCTGACTGTCGGAGCACGGTAAAACGTGTCTTATATACTTAGTATCAGAGCAGAACGAAACTTCCGTTTATATGGCTGCGTTGGTGTCGCTCTCTAGTTGTAGTACAAAGCCCTGGCACAACTGCAACTAAGATCATGTGAGCAATGCTTTGTCCACCAATCAATCGATTAACTAGTCTGACCCCGAAAGATGGGAGCTGCGTGCAAAACGAACCATTTGAAATTTTTTGATGCTCAGAATCTGTCAAAGTAGATATCTTGTTAAAGCTGGATCGCTATAAGAAAGTAACAAAGTTCCAGCAATTATGTTTGGAGTGGGGTGTACGCTGTTGTGTTTCCTTGTTCCGTGGGGTTGGGTCTTAAGAAGGGGGTTGGGTGGTTAAAATCCGTCTCTACAAGCCTTTTGATCAATTCCACCATCCTTTATTGAGATAGCCGCCTTGGTATGCAGTTTTGGGGTGTTCGTCACAAGAAAGAGTTCCGTTTGTTTTCCTTTTTACTGGTAGATTTTCATATCGATTGTTTGCAGCATGTGACTGTCGATGTCTACAGACAGACAAACACCTATAGTGTAATGGTAATTCTGCTTCCGTATTCCCGTGTTAGGTCAACCAATGACCCTCTATGGATAAAGCAGTTCACGACATTTTTACGTGGTACTGCTTGGTATGCAGGATCCAATACATGCATGTTAATGTTGTGTTTGGGAAATGAGGTTCAGAATTAACTTCGTTGGGAATTGTGAATGAAATAGCCAGAGGTTATGCTAGCATCGAGACATTTTATGGCATTCCTTGCTGTTTAGCGCGGTGAGCAACGGGGGTGCGTAATAGTACCTTGACACCCAATGTCCATCAGCTTTCGTGTCTCGCAACAGTATGGCAGTATTCCGACATAACCACAATACTTACAGCCCAAATGTTTTACGCGATGGAACATTTAACCAGTTCGATATCCGGCCACTTGTAAGACACCAACTAATTACTAAAGTACAGCATAATCAGACTAGCTACGCATATCGAGCATATTCACATACATCTATATGAAGACCACAAGGGGAGAACAAGAGATGCTAGGATAAGTAACTGACGTTTCAAGACTTTGATGGACTTTTTCATAACTGTCGCACAGGTTTCTTTTCCACTACAAGGAAGAGTGTCACTGGACCTTCCAATTAAGCATGAAGCATTTGCCAAGCCTCTGTGTTATTTAATTTGAGAGCAAATATCAAAACCTCCCTGGTTATTCCCTGGTTTCATAATTGTCATAGCATGTCAGGCGATTACATTTGCAAGGAGGACCACACAATTGTATGGTTGGAAAGCTGTATCTTTTTATTTATCTCCCACTTTATCTAGTTATATTTGCTTTTTTTCGGATTGTCAGTCAGATCAGGACGACTGTCTCCTTGATCTGCCATTTTCTACTAGCAACTGTGTCACATTACCCGACCTACGCATTTGATTGGACGAGAGGGAGAAAACCATGGGTAAAGTACTGACATCTCTGGTGTTTCTAAACTTTACACCATAAAGAATATGCGAAACCCTTGATTTTTCGGTAAAGTAATATAACGAGAGAAGACCTTATGTTGCCAACTATTATTGGCCGATGCAATAACCCTGAAATTGACAAAAAGTGACATCTTTGGCTTCCCCGTTGTGATTTCATATGTTTGAAGTAGCGGAATACAGGTTTACTATAGCCTCCACCGGGATTCGAACTTAGGTCTTGGGCTAGCAGGGTCTGGACGACTTCAGATTCTTACTGCGAGAAGATCGCGAATTTTCACCCTAGTAAGGATGCGAATCTTTCTCTCACGGAAGCACAGACACAGGAATACTTTATATAATTTAGTATTATCTATACATGTGACATATCAGCATTTGTTTTCCCAAATAAAAGTAAATTTTCACGGCAGTTCGTGTGATAATACTTTTTTTTATTACACTCAGAGCCCTGACCTTGCTGACAGCACTAGCGTTGCTTGTTCTACTGCATACATATATAACTTTGATTCAGAAATATGTTGAAAAACGGATTTTGTGAAGCCTGTGAAAAGGACGTGATAGCGTTCAAATATCATCAGCGGAAAAGCAAGACAATTTTCATTCATTATTGTCCAATTATGGCCATGCTTCCAGCAGCTGTCGATCGCAAAAATTGTGGCTCTCAAGTAAAGAGACCACTAACATCTATGTCGGACAAAAAGAAATGTTCCCCTGGCAAGTACAGACACAGGTAAAGATTATGTTACTTGGCCAATAATACATAAGAAATCAGAATCTTCTTGAACAGCAAAACCATTGATAAATGGTGGATTGAAATGTTCAAGCACAGAAATCTCCAATGCAGTTAACGGTCACATTTTGGCATTGTAATGATCACAACTGATCGGATAATTCAACGTAATTATGAGCTCATTACTGATGTAAATAACGAATGGAATATTACACGGTGAAGTTTGAATACCATATAATTTCAAAGGCTTCGCGTATCGTGGGCCATTCTTTGAAACATTCAATTGAGCAATATTTATTTTCAAACTTCAAAGTGTAATATCTCCTGTATCTGATAGGACTAGCACGAAATGGCCCTAGCTTAAATAAATCAATCCATCATAGAGGATTAGCCCTTTCCACAGGGTGTGACAGTGTACACATTCATATAGACCACCTTCCAATATCAGGACGACTGTCTGGCACAACTACAGTGTAAGCCGTCACATGCTAGTAGTATCAATCTAAATAAAGATGTAGTGCTTTTTAAATAGCTTAGACTGTCTGATTACTTTTATTATATATGATGAATTAATTAAGAGGGTCCAGTTATACTACCTTTGAAGTATCTAATGAGATCCCTAGAGCTTTTTTGTGATAAAACCACCACGGAATGTTGAACGACCAGCCTTGTCGTTAAGCGCGGAAACCTTTTGTACAACTACATGTCATCTAAACTCAAATATCCTCTTTCAAAGGTATTAGTCTAGACAGTTTAGTTGGAAACAGTGTGGGTGAGTTTTGTCATCAAATTAGATACAGACAAAAGACACTGGTGTCAACGATGTCGACATTGGCATCGAATTCTGTCGATATTGGCAGGACGACATGGTCGCGAGGTTAAAATGTTAGGGAGGTTACACTTTATCCGGGTTTGCTCCATCCCAGTCTTAGGAGATTTGTGTTTATGGAAAAAAAAATTACCTTGTCAGCGGGCATGAAGTGACTCGGTGACCTCGTTGACTATTGACCGTCGTCAAAGAATAATCCTGGCATCAAATGACAGATGGCTGCAGCACCACGCCACCTATCAAAAGAGGAAACAGTTACTGATAACAAGTCCCGTTACTCTGTCTTTTCCTGGGGCTTTTCAGATTCACGTGGCTTGTACATATATATTGTTTTAATTACAGTAATTTTTTAACACAAATGATTTTGTCGAAATAGTGGACCCCCTTCCTCCCTTCACACACACGGACATAAATAAGTCGGAGACCCGAAATACGATTTCATAGTCTACTTGTACACATTTTGGGTATTTTGTACACATAACTGATCACAACACAAATCTTGTGCATATCATCATCCCAAAGTCTAGATTTGTACACAAAAGACCCGTTGCAGCTTCGCTGGTTAAAATTTAGGATGTTTTTGTGTAAAGTTTTACACATACAACTATTTGTTTTCTATACAATAACAATATGTAACGTTCCATTTTTCCCTGCAGGTTTAATTTTTTGCAGCTAGAAATTGTTTAATTTAAAACTGTAATGAACAATGTACGTTGTAAAAACGATTCGAGCACTGGATTTAACCTAAGATATTATATATGAAACTTGTGGGTAAAACAAAAATCCATGGTTGAAGATCTTCCGGCAAAGTTTATCAATCTTCGAGAGTTCTTCAGAAATTTGAAGAGATTGTTGACTGACTTTATATCCTGCTCTTGGATTAGCCTGCACCAGGAAACCTTGTGGTTATTATGCTTAGAGATTGTTCTCCAATCTTAACTAAGAGTAACAGACGGATAAGGACTGCTTGTTGCCTATAGCTTTCAGTGATGAATGGCTTAAAGCCCTGATATTTATGTCAAGTATATTTTGAGACAACATGCAACTAGCGATGACATTTTTCATATATCTGGCCAAAACCAGTTGTGGTTGAAGTTTTGGACAGTGGAAAGTTAAGGCTCTATCACTGTAAATTGTTATATATATAACTTTACTAGAACAGTAAATGTAACTTTTTAATGGTAGCCTTACTCGAGAGATTAGGTTACTCAATTATTCATTTTCTAGATTAAAGTTAATTTGTTCTGAATAGTACATCCTTGCACATATTTTGGGGGATAAACAGTGAATATATTTTTTCATCATTTCTTTTAAAGAATTTGCTTAACTCTGCATTTCATCATGAATCTAATGGACTCGTTGCGCTACTATTTACACTTACATGTATAGTTCATGTCTTCGTGAAGAAATGTAGCACAGGTTAGAAGCTAGCAAAAGTACGGTATGGACTACCGATTTAAAGTCTTCGTATTTTTTACAAATGCTTTTTTTTTCGGAGTTTGTTCGTAGAAAAAAATCAAGACAGAGCAAACAGTTAAAACCTCATTCCTAGGCTTCGTCCTTATTATTGCGGGAGAAACCGGAGATGATTGTAGCATAGCTTCCATTTGTCACAGTTTCTATAATTTGTCATGTAGGGGGCGCTGAGCAAATGTAACAACACACGGTTTCGTGTGAATGCGTTAATATTTACCACGAAAATAATTTCTTATTTATTATCAATAAAAGACGGGTAACTTGCAAAGAACACAGCGCTTTCCTCTGTAATGTTTGCATTGTAACGATTATCTTCGTAAATCAATGGTTGGCGGTGTTCAAACCCAACCCCAACTCGGTCAGACCGAAAGAAGGTTCTTAGTTAATGGGAATCATTCAGGAAGGCTAGTATGCTTAAGTGATCATGGAATTGGACGGAATGAAGAAAAGAAATGCTCTGGATACTCTTTCAATTCCGAGGTACATTCAGGAAAATACAAGGTTATAAAAACAAATTCGTGTTTGAAAATTACATATTGAAGCAGGACGTTAGATATCAGCCGTTTTTGTTTGAGGGGAAGAATGGGATGGGGATGGGTGGGGGGATGTTTAAAGGCATATATCTGTCAGTTTTTTTTATGTCAATACACCAATCGATACGAATAATTATTTAATTTACTTTGATCTGTAGAGCGCACATAATCCCACTTGTTTCGTGATTCGAAGAGAGACAGTCGGGTCAATGACCTCCTAGCTTATTTCCGTTTATCAATATTTATTCCTATCAAATGAACTGACAGCTGGTTGCTTTTAAAGGATATTATAGCTTGGGACATTACTATTTTCTTACAGGTAATAATTATATTTTATACAGACTACTAAAGTATGTATTTTCGCTATGAGATGTTAAGATAAGCAGAGATGATGCGTTGACCTGATTAATCAACAGCACGAAAGGTACATGTAATGTTGTCCTATTTTGACCCGAAATGGGGTAAAATTTTATTCACGTAAAAAAATCTCATCCCATAAGACTTGTATGAGGTGTTCAAACATAAGTTATTCGTATACAAGACAGGCAGGCAGGCAGACTAACGAAAATATTAAAAGAACAACATAAATTGTCACGTGGACAGGTACGTGTATGTCTGCAATAGCATGAATTCATCAGTTAATAAGATTATGTAAACATAGCAAAATAAAAACAACATGTATTCTAAATTTAACCTTGGCCTTGAGTGAGCCTTTTTCGAATCCACGGGGCACCTGCATTAGCTTTTTGTATGTATTACATGTTGTATAAAGGTAATCATCACTTGTTTTCTGCACGCAAGAACTAGACAATTTATTCTCTGATTAACGTAAACCTTTAAATGATGCCCAGTTTATCTCAGGCACCAGTTGGGATTGTATTCAGTCCAATTCCTCTCTCTAACAAGGAGGACAGTACGTATTGACTTCCGTGATGTCTGTATTGTTAAAAAGGAACCGATGTAAATGATAACTACATGTACTGTCGCTCATTTTATACAGCCATAGACATGTAACTATTATAACATACATACATCAGCGGAGGCACCTAGCTGTCAATGGAGACATAGGGTAGTCAATGGCGACACTTTGCTGTCGTTCGTAAATCACTGGTGCCGTTATCTGACAGCACAGAAAATGTTTACGAGCCATTCCAACTGAATCGAATTAACCAGCCGGCTGTTAGTGTCATTTCTTTACCATGCACATCACGTTACTATTAACTTGTATTTTTGGTATATATTTTTAATAGCTCAGTAAAGGGTTTTGGACCAGCTGATGGGCAGCTTCCGTGTGTGACAGAACGGCACGCTCAACTAATGAGTGACGGCGTAACAAAAGCTTGAGGAACTTGTTGGCCTCGTATACTACGAACATTTTCTGAAATATGTTCACAAGATGCCTTGGTGGTGATAGGGAGTGTGACGTTGGGAGGGGCGCTTTATAAATAAGTACCCCTTGTATCATCGTAACTCGTTTGTTGCATAAGGCGATCTGAGCCTATTGACGAAATCATGTAGATACAAGGTATAGTCAAAGGGCTAACACAATGCTTTTGTGAGTCCAAACGTTAGACATGTATGTACATAATCATTTACGATTCTTTAAATACGCTTCATTGACTATTGCGATTTGATTTCAAAGAATAATGATATTGGACATTTTAAATGCCACAGATTGTTTGACAGTATGTAATTGGAATTCGATAAATGTATTTCATTTCCAGTTACCCAGAGTCACGATCTATTGTTAACAAAGTTTATGTCGCATTGAACCGCAAAGGTCACTTAACCAAACCTGTACAATATCGTACACCATCAATACTCTACCTCCCCCAACCACACATACACCGTGACTTGCAAGAAGTCTTAGTATTTTCAAGGAATCCTTTTCAACTTCAACTAGATCATTGCTAGATCGTCGTATAACCCTGCACTGTGGGTATTGAACAGAAAACAATTTATGCCGTACATTAAACGATTTATAGTCTTTTCAGTTTCTAACTAGTCTTTGATATGTAGGCCTTATTCTGAAACTCCTTGGTATCGCTATAGATTTTCTCTACTATCACGTCAGAATAAAAGGCGGATAAATACCAACGAACACCCCTCGTCCCTCTACAATGTTTGCCTCGTAGCTATTATCAATCTAAATCAATGGTTAGCGGCATAGAAAACCAAGATCGTGTTTGCGAACTTAAGTCCGACTTGAGAATGAAACCAGAGTCTAAGTAATGGGAATCTTTCAATAAGACGTATGCTTAACTGATTACAGAATTGGGGCGGCGCGAAACGAAATCTCCTAGAGCCTTTCTGATTAGAGGAAAACCGTTTGAGAAATATAAAAAATAAACAAAGTTTTGGTAAACGCAAAATGCCCATTATGTCTTTGGAATTTGCTTTCTTTCCAATATATTTAGGGGTTCTGAGCCATTTGCTCAGAAACCCTATTGAAATTGATGGGATTATTATTAGGGGTTCTGAGCCATTTGCTCAGAAACCCTATTGAAATCGATGGGATTATTATTAGGGGTTCTGAGCCATTTGCTCAGAAACCCTATTGAAATCGATGGGATTATTATTATTATTTTTATTATGATATCCACTGCTTAAGCCTCAATAGCTCAGAAACTAATAAAGATTCA
>JAVFBX010034301.1:0-17792 GCA_034783855.1 Mopalia kennerleyi | reverse complement strand
AATTTAAATCTAACAAAAAACAAAAATTTTACTCCAGTTACAAGTTCCCCTGTTGGAGAATGAGCATGATCTTACCAATAATAATACCTCACTATCCGTGTTATTTTCTGTCTTCAGTATTGACATCGTGTAGACATCTATTAGCAGAACATGCCAGTTTGTGAACACGAAACTTATCTCGCCTACTTAAAAAAAACATCACAGACAGGAACTTACAAGTATGTGTTTTTTTCCACCCACATCCACAAACTAGCCCAGACAGACAGTACAATCAAGGGAATTACATACTGATGAACGCCCACACTGTCAAACACGACAAGGAATGATTTCAATCATATTTCGAACATGGAATATTCAAATAGACAGCAGACCTATGATTCCTAACCCAAGGCCAGGGTCAATAATTTCCAATCATAGGCATCATTCATATAATGTAAATCCTAAACTGGTATTTATTATGCCAGTAAACGCTGCTTTACTACTTCATCTTGGCAAAATATCACTCACAAGATATTTAATTTTAAAAATCTTAAACAAGAATGTTTAATGCAAACGTATGTATAAGTGTGTATATGACAAACTGATGATAAAATGCTTTTGCCGACTTATTGCTTTCTTATGGCACAATCATAAATTCAAATTTTAATACAGCTTTGTTGTTCAAAAGAGGTGATGTATCTGAAGATTCGCCCCATCTCATGAACACAATAACGAGCTCGTTGTGAGTTTACCAAAGCATCGAGTCTTCGCCTGTGGGCGCTTTGAAGTCCATTCAGTGCACTGCATTCTAGCCATTTTTCAGTTTCTTGATTGTTCCTTCGATTAACAATAGGATAGTATTCAGAATGTGTCAGGGTTATCCTACAGGACGATCACCTACCTACCAAACATCGCGTGGTATGCTTACTTTATTCCTAATACAAATGTAGGTCGATAGTGATTCTGATCTATCTCACTCTAAGTCACAGAGTTTTCAAAAAACTAATGAAGGACAAGGAAATATGATTGTTTAAAAAGAATATTCATTTTTTGTATCTCGTTTTGATGAAAAAAAACTACCTTTATCGATCTTTGACAGTGTGTATTTGTTTATACTCCCATGTCTTTGAATAATAAATTGTTACTGGGCCCATGCTAGACCATGTGATATTGGAAGAGGAGTAAATGAAAATATCATCACAAAAGCTATAATTCCCTATGACCTTTGCTAGTTTTATTACCAACAGCAGTGCCTTTAGGCATAGAAGAACAAGCATTGGTGTTATTTTCATATATTTCACAGTTAATTTACGTTTATCTCTCTTGACATTTCGGAAATAATTAAGTCTGGACGACGTTTGTTTAAGCTGTTCTGCCATTTATATCATGCCCAAAGCAGTCTATGATGTTCCTCACTGGAAAACAGGAAACCCTCACTCTGTTGTTTTAAATATCAGATGGAACAATGGTTTGAGTTGATGAGATTGTATTTATCTTAATATGATTCTCTTCCGACATATAGCTCACAAATTTAAGTCACCCAGTAGATTTCTGGTATAACAGGGCGTCGCACTTGCTGCCTGGTTATTACCGGGCGGGTTTTGATATTAGGCTGTCTCATCTTTCACACCATATTCAAATAAAACAGAGTAAGAGGTGTGCAATGACTGGAATGTTCTTCAGTACAACGATAAACAGCCATTCAAATAATCAGTGGCTACTTTTATTTATTCTCAACACACTAACTTTTCGAAGGCGGTTGATGATTTTTGATGTCTGTTTAACGCCGTGTTTAAGGCTATGGTCCCCGTTTGATGACGGTGGAACAAGATGATACAGGTATAGGATTTACATGCCGCTTACCATGCTCTAAATACTATTGGTAAGATAAATAACCTATCAGATTGTATGATATAAATAAGTATCATCTAAACAATATTAAAAAAGCACACTGTACTATTTCATTTACGGTTCTAATTAAAAAAAATGCCCAACAAAATTTAGTAAGAAATACTGCTCTCAAGATGGAGTCCGGAAAGTACTTACAAACCAGACAGATGTATGCAAAGTGATATCCTACGTACTTCAGAACTTAACCAAAGGGTGATGACAGATGAACAGTTGTCAGAAACCAAATCGATACTGATTAACCGAGTGTTAGTTATTCTGTGTAGCAATCTGGAAAGATAAACATGATTACTCTTTCGTTCACGAAATTCGGGACCGCATTCAGCGACGACACGGATGACATGTTATAATTATAGATTATATAACCAATATTTCAGCTGTCGTCTAGCTGGAAAATCTTTCACATTTAATATAGATTGTGACAAAGCGTGTACAAAATGTTGTTTGGAGGTGATCAATAGAAACTACTCAACAGCTTTTTCCACATATTCCTTCTCAGGGTCATCAATGTTTTATTATCTGGCTTTAAGTCCTCCAAAACAAATTATATCCCACGAATTTAATTCTTATGAAATAAAATGTTTTCTTTGTTTCAATACGTAGAATTGGTAGTAAAATACATGATATATACACTTTATCAAATGTCGAAGAATTACGCTTTTTCTCATTTTTATATCTATTTCACTGTTAGAAGAATCTGGGCGACGCGACCAGAAAAAAAACTGGTTCAGTCCTGACCGACCCGAGAAAAACTGGTCGGATTTTTTACCAGTTTTTTCCTGGTCGGCCACAACTGTTCTAGGATTTTTCTGGTCACAGGTGACCTGTTTTTTTTTCTGGTCGAAGGCGACCACAATCAATTGGTCGGTTTCGATTACAATAAAGCTGGTCAGTTATTGCTATAATTAGCGTGTAGGCTTTGGCCACAAACACGCGGATTGGTTTCAACCACAAAAAGGCTGACCAATTTCCTGATGGTCAGTTGAAAATTTGATCAATTCAGTTATTTGCTTGAAACTGATAAGGATAAGAAACAACATATTTTTATTTTGGCACAATTTGACCAAGTAAGCTCAGAGAAATTAATTAAGTGCATACCATCATTAAATTGTAAACTTGAGCTAGGTACCACATTTTAATCAACAATAAAATTGAGTACAAGTAATGTACACTAATTTCCTTTTAAGTAAACTATTTGGTCGACACAAAAATCACAGCAAAAATTGTAAACAAACACCGTTTTCCAGGTTTCAGTTGAATCAGTTCTTTTATAATAGCTTTCGCAGAAACTCTATTACACTTTACTTTGTGGCTTTTCATCCGATATATTCTTGTTAAGAATAACAGTTTGTTGCCACGTGCAACATTTGACAAGTTGAGTACGTATAGTGGATGGCAATTAGTATGTATAGTTATATCTTGTTATAGCGTTTTTGGTAATAGAATTGCAGATACGAAACGACAACCAATATATCAGGCGGTCAAATGATCAGTGGAAAACGTTTGTGTTTTGATGTAAAATACTGTATGGCAACAGCAAATAACAATACAAAACGTACCAATTAATTTAAGCGAGTTGAAATTTGAGAAACCCGACGAAGTGATCAGTAGTAAACTTTTGTCCAGTCATTAATATAAATTTGATCTCGAATACGACCATCAATACGACAGATTTTGTCGTGGATGATCAGATTACGCAACTCTGAAAAACCCTGAACCCACAGAAATGAGAGACATGATTTGGGTTTATGTTTACGCACCCGGGCGTAATTGCGTTATGAAGTAAACAAAATTGAAGCAACTGTTTTCGAGGTCAGATTTATTTTAACAGGATACAAAGGTATCCTCTAGAATATACGGAAAGAGCTTTTGCTATGTTCTGTGTACATGAGAGTAAAGAATGAAGTTTTAACTTATGTACAAACCGACAAAAATATATTGATTAATTTCAATTTATCATTGGCGTATACTAGTATATATGCTTTTTAAAATCTTGTTTTAACAGTTTAAGCTTGATCGATTGAAGCGTCTGTTTTAACTACAATCTTGCCTTGGATTCCAAATTTAGCAAAAAAGCAGAAGTTCATTACATCAGATCATGTAGGTCTGTGGTCAAGCAGCTGAGAGCATAATATTTTATCATTTGTGTGAAAATTATGTTAATCGAGTATTGATCACGAAATTGTGCCTCTGATGAAATACACTATACACTTGAGACCTGTATCACTATCTTCTGAATTTGGCATTTATATAATGACTGGAATGGATCCTACTGAATGTCGTATTAAACCAGTTTATCTAGACAAAAGGTCACTTGAGCTATCGTTTACGGTAGGAAATTACTTGGAAAGAGCGACAGCTTTCATCCTACGATAAATCTTTTACATGGCAATTTCAGTCTGAAATAAGATTTGGGCTCCGTGGACTGTCGTAATCAAAAGTGCGCAACGTGTCACGAAAGACAAGTGGTATAGTATAGTACGTCTATCTCTGATTTAATGCATCATATATGCTCGAAGAGTCAATAAATAATTCCATTCACTTCGTTGTGACACATTGGATGTAGTGTTTTTTTTAATTTACGAAGGGTCGAGACATAGCTCAGAATAATGTGAATGGGACTCATTACCGCATTGCAACTTTGTTATAACAACTATCGGTATGTTCCCCCTAACGCTTGAACAGACTCTTGAATTCATTGTGGATAAGTCAGTTGATTGATTGATTGATAAGTGTTTAACGCCGTGCTTAAGGGTATTTTACTTATACATGTATGACGGAGATTCCAATAATAATTGGCACTAGCAGCATCATAAAATGTCAAGAGGTTGGTGATGTCTCGTGCCTAGTAAAAACGGCATTGCTACACGGCAAACAAGCTGCCCTTAACCGAAGGGCTGTGGGTTGATCAAACCATCGACCGTACCTTATAACACACTTTGGTCAATTTTATTTCGTTCACCGCATGATAACCATTTGTCAGTATCTTGAAAGCTCAATCGATCAAGAACAGTAGGAGATTCAGAATGTGTCAGTGCTATCCCACAGGACGTTCACCTACCTACATTGTACCAAACAACGTCTGATTTATTTAATATTATTATTACAACTATAGATCAATAACGATTCTGATCTACGTGTATTTTCTGATAAGAAACATAATTTTTAAAAAGGGGATAAATGGCGAAGAAAAGGCTATTGGAATTTTTTATCATATTGGTATCTATTTGTGCTCAAAAACAGGTAACTTGAACTTTAGCATTGAATGTATGTGATATGCCTATGTCTTTGGCATATAAATTGATACTAGACCAATTGTAGACCATATTATATTGTAATTAGAATAAAGGAGAATATCTTCGCAAAAGTTATAGTTTCCTGTGACTTTTGATAATTGTTCTCTTCAACAGTTGTGCCTTTCGGCATTCAAGGTCAAGGACATTCAAGGTTTTCATTTTCACATATAATTGACGTTGTTCTCTCAAAACATTTCGGAAATAATTAAATCTGGCCGAAGTTTGTTGAAGTTGTCCTGTAATTTTTACCATGCCCACAGCATTTTATAACCGGAAAAGCCCACTTTCTTTATCTCACAAAATATCAGAGAGAAGAATAGTCAGGCTAATAAAATTGTATTTCTCTCAATATGATTATCCTAAGGATTCAATTGACTGTTGGCGCAGATGACCGCTCTCAGTGGCCAACGTGTAGACCTACTGATCATCCTCCTGTACACTGCTCACTGGTTCTAGTCGCCCAGTGGAACCGCACTAGCTGATTGGCTATTTTGGGTACAAATTAGTCTCCTGGTTTTCCACCGTATTCAAATAAACCAGAGTAAGAATCGGACAGTCCGTCTTCATATAAGATAAATACAGTTTAGTACGATGTTTAACCGCAAACAAACACACCATAGACTGTTGTCGTTTAACCAAAACACAAAGTTTATAATACGGTTATTGAATTGTGTTGGGTCTTTAGGACGTATTTAATGCCATAATCCTAGTTTGATGCTTTTTGGACGCAATTCTTAAAGAATAAGATTCCCATGTCACCTACCATGCTGTTAATATTTTTTCAAAGAAATCAAACCAATCCAATGTAGTCTATTGTTTATATACATGTATTGACTAGTTAGTATTAAGCACAGCGCGTTGTACTATTTGAATATCTACTTGGAATAAAAACCCACGCAGTTTATAGACAAAACTCTGCTCTTAATATGGACTCCGGGAAACAGCCACAACTCAAACAGCAGTATGCAAATGAATACAATACTTTGGAACACACTGGAAAGGATGGTTAAAGAACAGCTGTCGGAAACCAAATGGGTAGTGGTTAACTGAGTTTACAGTGTAACAAGCTGGAAAGACAGACATGATTACTCTTTTGTCTCCGATGTCTGAGACCGTATTCAACGGAAAGATGGATGACATGTTATAAATACAGATTATATAACCAATATTTCAGCTGTCGTCTTGCATGCAAATCGAAAACAAATAATAATGTGCGACAAAGCTTGGAAATAAATATTGCTGGGAAGTTATCAATGGTTGTTACACATCCAGGGTCATTGAAATTGTATCAGAATACGGAACCAGATGTGTCGTCAACATCGCATAAGTCTATAGTGGGTGTCAATATTTCGTTTACACAAATCTTTTACTTCTTGACATTTTTGTTAAAAAATATAAAATTGTTGAATTCCAAGAAGTTATTAACGTTCTCCAATAGGTAGAATTGATAGTAAAATACAATAAGTACGAAGAATGACACTTTTCTCAATTTTGTTTAAATTTGTATTTTGCTGTATCGTTCTTTTGTAAAAAAAAAAAAATGTTTATATAAGAGACACTAATAAAATTACCATTCGACGCTTCAATTAAAGACAAACGTTATAATAAATCAACCTTGGTTTAAAAGGTTTTAATTGTTTTCTTTACGGCACCAAAACTAGTATCTTCCATACTATCATGATATGCCATTATTTTTGGAAATCGCTTTCGATCAGATAGCGTCTGATTTTACGAGGATATAAGTCCATTTATTCTGGGTTGGGTGCTTTCCAGCTTAATCCAGCTTAAGGTAGCTACCAGGATAGAATTCCAATTCAAACCAGCACCATTAGTCATTGCTTAACTCGTACATTTTGGACAAATACTGGACGTCCCTTATAGCTAGGACTCAACATTGTAAACGACCACAGGTCGCTTGAAGAGCGCTTAGATAACAGAGTTAAAATGTTATTACTTTGTGTTTAGCTCTGCCCAAATGTATTGTGTGTGCAATGTAGGAAATATTTTCTTGTTTGTTTTCATGCATTTTCTAGTTTTCTTGATTTCCTTGGCTACACAGTTAATGGACGAATTAAACGCTCTTATACGGAATACTCGCACGCAATCGAGAAGAAGATGACACTGACATTTCGGCTATAGGTTTTTTAGTGTAAAAAAAATAAGTGTGGAATAATGTGTGACAAATCTCTGCGAAGATGTTTGTGATGATCAATGGTAACAACACTATATTTGCTGACATGTATATCTTTCTGACACACTGACGATTTTAAATTAAGAACTAAGCGATGTCGACAATAATAAATGAACTATACACAAACCTCGTATTTATGTTAATATTTTGCTTGCAAAAATCTTTAGTAGCTTCCATAGCATTTTTGTAAAAACCAATAAGGACTTAGTATTTTCACTCCAAGAAAGTTAAACAATTTTGCAATATTTGACTGAGACAGTTGGGAGGGAACACCATATTGTCTCGGTGTAGCTTAGAGCTAAGGAGAAGCATGAAGACGATCAGTTTGTGACGTCTTTGTATTTCGTTTTGAGTTTGTCCTGGCGCTTGATTGATTGTTGCCAGTGATGTCGAGAGTGGTTCCCTTGATCCGTTTAGGCTGAGACGCCTTCGTGTAAGTGAAACAGGGTTAGGTACGGTGTAAAACCCCTATCGAACAAATAAACAAACAATATTTAAAAATTAATAGCAACATATCGTACAAGATGTCAAATGTGTAAGTCCGTTTCAGGGTAGAGCTGAACATAACGGAAAGTATGGTTAGAACATACTCATTCTGCATCTCCATTGTTCTGCGGGAACATTATGGCCTGTACTTGACGGGTACACATTTCATATGATATGGTTTTGGTAATGTTAATATTTGCCATTGAAGTTCACTGTCCTCTAACAGGTGAAGCATCACCCTTGAAGGCATAAATAACGCTAATTATTTAACAATAGTCATCCATTGCCAATGTATCATGTCCATCTTCCTGTGAGGTCAGTGGACTGTGTCATGAATAATACATTGAGGAAACGTAGTCGGATACTTTTATCAAATTTTAAATTCAGACAGATTATGAAAAAATGGCATGGGTGAATAAGTGTAGACCACTACAATTTAATCGAAGTAGAAAAACAATTTTGATTAGATGATATAGTTTTCTACTTACCAGACACTTTTAAGATAATATCTTAGGTATTTATTCAATACAACTTACAACGAACCTCCACACACCTGTTATCAAAGGCAGGCGTAAATTCCTCCGTAGAAATACACAGCAAGCTAATCATTCTACAGTCATTTTATATTGGTAACATAATGTAAGGGTTTCTCTCAGAGATACTTATCATTGCCAAGCACCGCAATACAAATTGTTGAATGAAGTTATTAAGCTCCTCTTCTAATGGGCTAAAACATTTGTAGGCTGCGTTTTAGCTGATTGTGCCTTTTGATAATTTCATTTAATTTCATTGAGAAGGAATAACGCTACAGTCTTAAAGTCCCTGGATGAACTTTTTTAGATTTTACTGTTATCATGCAGAGCCCGTTGCCACAATATAGAATGCCAAAACAATATTAAAGTACAAGACAGTTCTTTAAAACTAGCTAAAGCGGTGCTATAAAATGGAAGGAACTTAGAAGACAGTTGCATGTCTACGTTCGAATTTTAAAAAACATGACAATACGAGAACCTGACAGTTTGTTAAAAGTTTCCCGTCCTTATGCTAAAAACAAACACAATACAAGAACACGTTTGATTTTTTCATGTACAGAACTATATTGGCGATGGATAGTCGGAAGAAGGTGCACGCCAGTGTGGTATTGTTAAATACTCGCCCAGAAACACGTTTTTGTGTCTGACACTCCGGAATCATTTTAACATGTTGAATGTCGGACTGTTTCACACGTTTCACAAGACAATAGGCTAAGATTGGTGCCAGTATCGTGGACATTGTGCACTGACAGCAAACGGTCGATATTATGGATCAGACGAATCATGTTTAGAATTCCAATGTCTGCGGTTGACAGTTCTTTTAACGAATGGAATCTAAACATGGGCAGTATTATCATATGTGACCCGTTATAGCCAAATGAGTCGGAAGTCGCGAACCTAACGCCATAACGGCAAAGATGAGGACTATTTATTTATACTTCAGGTAAACAAAATACGGTTCTATTCGTATTTTTGGGTAAAAACTTCACGACATTATAAATTCTTACCGCGGCTCTATTGAAACACCAGCCCGTCTCCAGATACATCATTATTTTCAGTAGTTTCTTTAAGCATTGGTCTTTCTTTCGCATTCATTCATGCACTCCGTTTTATCAAACTTGTTAGATTTTTGGAATTAAATTATGTTACGTTCAAATAAATGTTACAGAACGCTCGTTGTCTCATCGTAATGTTTGTGGGAAAGATTATCTTGATTGAACCACATTTGCGCCACAAAGATTGTACTTCGTTTATAACATTGAATGCTAAAAGTTAACCAAGAAAATGGCAACAGAATTATTAAAACATTTTGTTAAATTTATATATTATGTGGATAATTTCTAATGCATTGCAGGTGAAAACAAGTCCTCGGTAAAACCTAGATGGCACTGCCATAACAATTGTGCAGTTGATATACAAATAAAAAAAACAACATTAAAATCATGACCCGCTTGTCGTTTATAGTATTTTGTGGCTTAGTAAACGCCCATCAAACATAGGATTCGGAATTTGTTCATGTTCCCTGATGACATCCCAAGAGATAATTTACTTTTCTCCTGTGTTTTACTTTTATTTTGGAGTGAGGGAGAGGGGGTAGCGCGGCCGTAGCTTAGTGTTTAGCGTGTACGCTTTACTAATCCTACTTTGATGTACCTTTCACCGGATCGAGTCCATCTGTCGACCATCAGGTATATGAGCGAGTCACACGATGTTGATCCGGCAATTGCAGAGGTGGTTTTCCACCGTAATTAGGCAAGAAACTGTGTGAAGTGGATAATCCGCAGTCATCCGACCTTGACCTCGACGTCAAATACCAATCAAACAAAGAAACAAACAAACAATCGAGTGTTTTTATCACGGAGTAACCGCTCATTCGAGAGTAGGATATATTCACCAACTCTCCATAAAAAAATGACAAGACACAAACAACTAGAAAATAACTTAAGTGATGTGTCCATCGCCACTAGTTATGTTAATGCCCAATCCAAAGGTCCATGTCAATGCCCAACTTTCGTTATCCCCACACTAACATGGCGTTGATGGTCACCGGCCAAAACGCAATACAGATAGGCCTTGTTGTTTGAAGTTCTGCATCGGAATGGAAATACACTTGCGCTTTTGACCGAGTCAGAATCTGTATATAAATCAGATTTACCTCTTTAATAAGGCAAATAAAAGGAGTTTGAAATGAGTTTAAGAAAATATTATTTTACTTTAACACTAGCGCCATTCATGGTTGCTCTATATATCGCGCGATGGTGTCAGTAATAAGGGTATTTATGGTGTCCTGACTGGTTATTCTGTTTACCAGTTGCAGCTGGATCCGTGAATCTACTGTAAGCAACTGGGAATTCCGATTAGAATGGTCGGAAAGGTGCCTAAAAGTATCTGTGTCGTAATATTTACACTTCGACAACATTCAGAACGGTTGTTGTGGCTCGGGTATTGTCGAGGTGTAAACATAACCACGTAGTTAGTCGTATTATAACGATGAAATGAAACACACACACACACCCTCACACACCCTCACCCACACACACAAAAAAAAATTCGCAAAAAACACACACCCCTCCGAAACTTGTAATATTACTTAGACGGTCCGGAAAGTGTGCTAATTGATAAGAAAGCTGTCTGATCCTGAAAACTAAAAAAAAAACAATCATTCCGCGTGGTGAGTGGTACACATCTGCCATAAAATTTTGCAGAAATACAGCGTATACATTTTCTCTTGTCTAAGATCCCAACATATCATACCGTCAGAAACATTGCTAATCATCGTTCAAAGAAATGAACTGTTTACCTAATTTCATGATGTGTAAAAAGTCAATATCAAGTCTCTCGAAATAGCAGAGTTAATTTCAGACGTATAAGAAAGAGGGCCTTACGACTTGTAAGTCAACATTCATCAAGTATTTTTGGAATAAAGTCAATTTTGTATAGATCAATAAACGGGGATGTTGTGCGCGTTGCTCGAAGGTTAATGTACACAAAAGTAGTATGCATTACTGAATGAACAAATTGCGCTTTGTAATGGATTGAAAGTTACAAAATGATTAGCTTTCTCTACTATAATCTGCATTAATCATCACTAGTCCCTTTGCCAAATAGAGTATGGCAAAGCTGGCAATTTTTTCGTTCTTCGAACACAAAGAGATCCAGTCATTTGGAAAGAACCGTAAAGAACATTTTACGTATTTAAAAACGAACCAGAGTTAACGTGTGTGTTTGTAGAATTCTTTGCAAAAAGACTTTTGTAGGACACTCAAAAGATTTCTTCATATAAGATGGACAGTCGAAATCGAATCTAGTTAAGTTTTGCATACTGATTGTATCATGTTATTGATCTCTTGTGCCATTATTTGCTTACAAAGATTCGTCTCATCCACGAAGATATACTTTTAACACTATAAATAGGCCTGTTCAAACTATTGATTTCCTTCTATAACTTCGCACAAAAGCAGTTAAACCTCCGTTTAAAGAAACAAAAGTATAATAAATTTATTGAATAACATTACATGTGATCCAATCTGATCAAGCTATGTTGATTGATGGAATTGTATGACGAAATTATATTGTCTAATACATTATGCTGAAAAATATGATAATTTAATTCGACCATGGGTTGTTCTTAAGTTGATCAAGTAGTCATTTGGAAATACAAATAATCATAGACAATATAAATTGCGCTATTTCGTAGTTTAAACTTTCTGGCAAAAACAAAATGAACAAAAATGAATGTCACATATTTGCCGTCAGATATTGAGAACGGTGTCATTATCCCAATCAGATTGGTTATCGTCTACACCTGTCAGCCGTATTTTGCGACACGCTATAGAGCGAACATTATTGTGATTTGTGATTGACTTGAACAACCGGATGTAACTACAAGATTTTGTTCCTTCTTGTTTTATTTGTCCTCATTCCATTTTAGGAGACAAAGTTGACCATTATCGTCTATAATCTGCTAAGCAACGTTTTGTTTTTAAAATTGAAGGGCGAACGAGCGATATGATGTAGGTCCTTGGAAAATCAAAATGATAGAATATCAATCGTAAGCTTTTATATTACGGTACGATTACGACTCTCGTAAACCAGACACGTACTATTGACGTGTTTTCTTTTGCACTGCAAATGATTTGTGTTATGTTCGTAATCGGAAAGTCGAATAAGTCGAATGTACACATTAAGATAAACACGGGCGACGCAACGGAAGTATAGGCTCAGAAAAATGAAGAAATAGTTACGTCATACTGCACCAACTTTACTTGAACTATAGCCGTTAATTATTATGTCATTAAGCCTACCGCAGATGAGTTGTCTGTTGAACTAAAGCCTCGCGTGGCTGTTTCGGTGAATTGTCTACACTAAGGAGGAGCTGATGAAAATATGTAACGTGTTTTATAATCTTTGACTCGCGGGGCAGTAATCTTGCCGTGTGCGGAGTCCCGCCTGTCTAAACCCGTGATGAAAGTTTGAAATTGATTTGCCGCTTTCGCCGACCTCTCAAAAGATATGTCAGATTTTTCCCTGATTTTTGTGGGATACAAAAGTCACGAAAATAAATCTCCTCCTTTATTTCCTGGCGTTTATTTGTTTTTCTCGCCCAAATTGACACGTTTAAGTTATCTCCCTTTGCAATATTAATAATTAAAGTCCTCAGAAAAGAAATGTTACATTAGGTAAAATACTAGTCATTGTTTTCAGTGTACCTAAAACAAGTTCTAGAAAAATCAAATACATGTTTTGAGAGGCCGGGGATAGCGGCGGATCAATTCCAACTTTCACCACGGGTTGAGAATCGTGGGGCTAAGACGGAGGAATTAGCCCTATACATTGTGGTACCTGACACCGTACTTGTTCGCTCCACATTACAGCATGAATGGTTTAAACAATAATTGGTTTCCTGTTGGACAAAGAGATTTGCGAACAGACAGTACCTATATTAACGCGCCTTCAAGCATTATGATTATACACGATTTGATATAAAGGGAGTCAAAATTCAATATTTAGAGTTAAATCCACTTGAAAAGAAATGCTCTTCTACTGACCGTGTCGATATTTGGTAATTTTCACCAAAGATATGCAAATTAACAATAACATAGCGTGAATGTAAACCATGTATTGCGCATGCGTAATTTTCTTACTTTCGAAACAATGAAACGGAAAGTTGGTGAGTTGACAGAATGTTTTAACTTCAGTTGCTGTTCATGTCAATTGTATCTATTAAGCACAGGTACGAATGAATCGAAATGTACATTTTTCAATCCTTTATGTATGTGCTGTCCATTTATGCGAGATGTCGGCTAAAATTCAGGCCATAACAAAATCTGGTAACAAACAGCATTCGGGCTAAGTGTTTGCCAAATCGAATGTCCGAACCACAAAACAATATTTTACTGAAACAATATGACAACAGCAATACATTACATATGATATCATTCTTTGCAGCATTCGGTCTCCATAATAACAGTAGTCTACGAGGGTTCAGAAATATCCGTTGCACACAGTTTTTGACCAGATGTCTCGTAATATTGCAATGAACGAATTTCAAGCTGTATTTCGTTCCATAATTGTATGGAGTTTGGAATAAAAGAATTAGAATGGTTTGTTGTTCTGCACTATTTATGTATACCAGCAAAAGAAGGGATCATAAGACAGATCCATGCGAGACGCTCGCTGATGCAGTGCAGCTTAAAACAACAATAAATTAGTCCATTGTCTAATTTTAATGCCATTCACATACATTGCGAGTTGGCTTATATACCAACGAGCTTTGAAGTGCTGTTTGGTTGTCTTCTTAATATCCAGGTTTCAGGTGACATGGAAAAAATCATGTTAAATAGGATTGATTCGGATTACATATATTAAGTGTTCCCTAAAATATACAATAACGATGAACAATAATTCGTTCGCATCAAGCAAATGAATTATCAGTAACAGCTCGATTGCTTGTACCCGCGTACCTGTCTGGTTACAGTTTTTAGGTATCATTTCCTGGCAGCTTTTATGTCTGTACGAGTGTACTAGTCCGTAAACTATAAACCAATACTGATTATAGTTATATTAGGAAAAATATACTATTTTGATATATCAGAATTTGTTTGAAAAGTACGTGCGCTTTCTGTGGAATGGAACATTGTTCATTCGTTTCTTTTAACACAGTGGCATTATTTTGTAAATTAATTATGTTTGCAGAAAATATTTTCTGTTTCTGATAAAGTATTTGTGTTTAGACGACAGATTACTGAAACAGAACCCATTAAGAGTCTGATAATAATACTGATCGTTTATTGGCTTAGCTTAGGTAATAATCATAGATTTATTGGCTTCTTGGCGTGCGATATTACGTGTTCCACATATGCTTGCAATGGTTTCGGTTTGTGTTTTGTGCAACGTGGGAGTTTGTTAATACGATAACTGTCTGTATTTATAGTTGTCTGAGTTTGTTTTCGTATGTGGGTGGGAAATACAGTTTTCTGTATGAGATTTTTGTTAAGTAGGCGGAAGTAAATGCATATTCGGTGTCATGTTCTAGTAACAAATGTGAACAGGAGCCCAATACTAAAGTTACAGATAGAGTAATATTACTAGTATATCAGTATTAGTATCTGCCTATCAAACAAGAATTACAGTATCAACAATAAAAAACCAACTAGTCGTAATAGCAAATACTGAAATGGTTTTGTTTTCTTTATATAACCTCAGATCAGGCTTTATCAAAATGAAGACAAAATCCTATAGAATCTTTGTGTAAGGGATAGCATGATAGTTAGTTGTATTTAACATGTACGATGACTTTTCCACGCTAGTCTTCGATGATGAACTTTTAGAAATCCCATAAAAACAGCCGTGCATTTACCCCAGTCCCTATAAGCTTCCACGGCCCCGGCAAAAGTCAAGATTGTGAAACGATGTCAATAGATTTCTTTATTGACTCCAGAGCATTATAACCGCTATACACGTGCAATCATTGCCTTTGGACTAAAGTCTTATTTTCAGACACAAATTGCTGTTCAAAATATTTGTGGAACATTTATCGAAGGATGAAACTTGTCTCTCTGTCCGTGTACTTTCCTGCCATAAACGATATCTCAGGTGAACTATTGTCTGATTGCATGTTTTAAAATATATAATTCTGCTGTATATGGATGTGTTTAAAACACTGCACACCCGCTTACAATTTGATTTGATTGGTACTGAGGGCACATTAAGAGATATTGACGACTGTCCAGTACTTTGGCAGGAAACCCAAATGAGAGGTTGTTCATGTAAAACATGACCACAATGAAAGCATCGAAGACGAGACAGAGCAAGCCGCTTTGAAGTCGCATTACAAAGAAACAACGAAACGTTGGCTTAAGCCAGTGTTCAACTGAGTAGTGCGAAAATGTCACTATTGATCCGAGGCTTCAATTGAGTGAGTTATCCCCAGAGACAATGTTCTTGTCACTCCTAACAAAACAAATACAGACAGAATGACCTTTAGTTAAAACAGCGACAAATGATATAACAGATCCTCTCAAGTTAACTTGCCAATCCCAATTAAATTACGTCCAATCGATCATATCAATAATTTTGAAGATACGACAGAGTTGGAACTGTAATTGCAGTGAAGAGTCTCCAATAAAAATGCAAATGTCTTGTAGATTATAGCGTATATCGACCTGTACGATACTTTGCCTTGGTGACAAAATTCCATCAACCGCCGATCCCGAAAATGTCATAACGGGTGAAGAAGAATGTTGGTCTAATTCCATTAAGGCCATATCATTAACATAAATTGGACGTAGTGTTATTCCGGTTAATTCAGCACTATACGGATCTCGGCACAGAATAACCTGCTGTCAAGAGTGCACAAAAAAAACAATCATAAACCACTTATCGGATTGGCTCGATGTATGTTCGATGGTTTCTATCAGTCAAATGTATGCTATTTTCCTTACAGTAACATACAAATAGACAACCTAGTATATCTAGCCAATTTATAACAAAGCTCATTTTATTATTCTGACGTATTCCGCCAAACATTTTTGACATTTTAACGGCTCTGGACATTTTTAACAAGCAGTCGAGTACAAAGTAAGCCAGCAGACGCAGATGTTTGTATGAATTAATGGGAAAGGTCAAGCACGGTAATAAGACATTGGGTCTGACAGTTAGTATAAATGACGTCTGGTGGGTTCTTGTTTGTACTACACTACATGCTCAGAATGTGAGGAATTGTACCCCATAAACCTAAACTTTTCTCCTGGACTTACCTTTTTTTATACAAAATCTACATGGTTGATAATTGAGCATCATGCTACATGTATATCAGCGGGAGAAATTTGATACTCTAAAAGCGTGAAGGGCGAGTTAAACATCAATTGCCTAAAGCTTACAAAAGCAATAAATATGCCGAGTGGTGCCGTCACAGTGTGTGGACTAGCTTTTACCAGCAGTAAAGCCTTTGCGAGACTGAAATTCTAACCCTTACTTAAATGGGGTCTTCTTCTCCGTTCTGGTCCATTCCCACAGAGCAAATTTTTACATGACCTGACATGCTCAGACAAGATACGCCCTGTTTCTCTGTGTCAAAAATAATAACTAAACATTATGGCCCTATCTCTCGCGGAAGAATACGGGTCTCGTCTATGTTTCTCTGTCAAAAATAACAACTGAACATTATGGCCCCATCTCTCACGGAAGAATACGTGTCTCGTTTATGTAAACACAGGCATTTTCTGTTAGAAATAATTGTCTTGCATATGTAAAAAAAGGAGATCAAACCCAGGTGGATGCGCACCTTTATAAATTACTTTAACCTGAATTTATATAGATTTTCAGTGATTCGAATCATTTTTTAAAAAGGTGTTGTGGTTTTGTTCGGGTGCACTAAAGTTAGTTGGGACTTCACTTTGATGGGTACGTACAAGGAGTATTCGCAGCATTCACACATTTTCTAGGCAGGTGGAGTATTACGAAAGATCAAACCTGGCGTGCCCAACGAAATTGCATCCGACGAGTGCTGATTGTGAAGGAGCGTATCTTGGTAAATGGTAACAAGCCTTCACCAGAGACGGCCTTCGCGTGAACTAAGGGGAGATAACTTTGCTGCTGATAAAAACAACATGATTCAGGCTCTAGCGTTAGACATTAATATTGTTTTACTGTATCGACAGACGTCAATCAGAGCCATGCTTCCTTTGTGTCACGTGGCAGGGTTTCTACCAATTGGAAGAGCACAATTTGGCATAATTTGTAATAATTCACATTGTCAAATCAGGTATTGTCAAATCAAGCCATTGTTAAATAGATAATGTCTTAAAGGATAGCCGCAACAGTTCCGGGCCATTCAGGTGTACCGGGAAATGAGTGGGCTGACCAATTAGCCAAACAATCTCTGACGTTGCCAAGAAT